>BOPP01000292.1:693634-756246 GCA_017312745.1 Gryllus bimaculatus | reverse complement strand
ATTTATTTATTTATTTATTTATTTATTTATTTATTTATTTATTTATTTATTTATTTATTTAATTTCGTAACGTCCGTTACAAATAAGCCAATGAACAGACAAGCGAAGAAATGGTTCAACAAGCAATGCTTCCAAACACAGGAAAGAAAGTTTACTGCACTATAGAAGGTAAGGACCAGCAATTCTCGGCAAAGCCTCGAAATGTATGCCTCAACAAGGAAAGAAAACAAAGCATGTGTGAAAGAAAGGAAAAATTAATACATCAAAAATAGGGTGAAAAAATGGCAGAGGAAGCACAACAAGACCCCATCAAGATACTATGTCCTAGGCATAGAACAAAAAATGCGTACATCCCCATAAATGTATGGAAAGACCACTTTAGAAGCGTCCTAGCCAGACAGAGAGATCCAGAGACACCTCACATAACAAATAAGGCAGCGGAAGCAGAAATAGAACTCTGGGCAAACTTCTACTAGAAAGAGGCGTACGAAGAAATAAGGAAATTAAAGCCAAATAAGGTCGTAGGACCAGACATGTCAAACGAACATAAAAGAATCAGGCAAAATTTTGGCTGAAAACTGGACAAATCTTTTTAACGAATGCATACTAACAGGCAGCATCCCGGAGAAATGGAGAAACTCCACAATGAAAGTCTTGTACAAAGGCAAATAACTGATGACCTTGTTACATCCGCACCTATTAAACAGACAAATGGCGAATTACCAGGAGACCCTCTCAGTCCCCTGCTCTTTATATTAGCAGCCACAGATGTTATTTAAATGACCAAAAGAGAGGAGAGAAATATGGAAATATATGCACACGCAGGCGATATTGTGGTGGCGCCAAGAGATAGACACACTACAAGAAGCAATATCGAATATGGCGGAATAGTGTAAGGGGATCACGGTTTCGAAATTAACACAGGTAAAACAGTTACAATGGTTTTCAGAAAAGGAGGAAAGACACCAGCAAGGACAGAAATAGATATACACGGCTCCTACGTAGCAGTAGTCAACGAATTCAAATTCATAAGAATCACTCTACAACCTTCAGGAAGAGTCTTCACGGAGCATGTAGAAGAGAGGTATGGTCAAGCAATTACTGCAATAAATGACATAAAGCTTCTTAAGACAACTGAGCCTTAACTCAGCAATTAAAATTTTCAAAGCAAAAATGAGCCCCGCACTATCCTACGGGATAGAGGTCATTTGGACGAACCTCACGGAAAAGAACCTGTTAGTACTGGAAAAAGTAAAAGCCACATTCTTAAACGAATATTAGCAGTTTCCAAAACAACTTAGTCAAAATTAGTTTACGAGCTGGTAAGAGAGATCCTGCTGATAGAGGATTTAAGGCGTCTACAGCATCACAACATGTCAGCAGAAGCAGAAGAAAAACAGGAGACAGATATGGCCGGAATTCTACGCCACAGAATCAATGACAAACAGAAAATGGGCAACGACAAATTATGAGATGCATGTGGTCACCAGACTGGCAGTTCACGGTTTCCCTTTTTACTTTGCAAAACAAAGACCTTCCACGAGTCAAAAGATGTGCGTGTACGAACGTTTTGGGATAAACTTCACTCGTTATCATACAAAGTGATGCACGCTAAAGAAATTATGTATAAATGAACAAGCTAAAAAAACAATAGGGCTGCAATAGTGAACACAAAGTGAAACTCGCAACTTGAATTAGAAACAAATGCACATCTGAGCGCATTTTAGTTTATTATTATGTCACTATTTGGCGTCTTTCTCGGTTGTGCTGCTCGATGTCGCATGGTCGCGACCATATCCAGCAGTGCAATACGGTCGCGATCATGCGTCATCTAGGGACACGACCGAGAAAGACGCGAATAACAGTGACAATGCCTCCGTGCAGTAGGACCTGGAGGGGTAGAGTTACAAAAATAGCACTATAATTTTCTCCATTGCGGAAATACGGTTCCCCATGGTGGAAATACATGGGTGAGTTCATCCGGCATATCCATTGTTTGTTGTTCTGCGCCACACCAGTGTGCGTCAGGAACCACTTGACCACAGCACTGGCACTTCCTTTGAAAAAACAGACTAGACGCTGGCCGCCATGTTGCATATGAGAGCGAGAAGTGTTGATAAATATTTTGAGCAGGGTACAAACAGACAATTTTCTATGGTAACCAACCAAAAATTACACGTTGAAGGTGTGCAAGATGCAATAATTTCAAAAAAAATTCTTCATACACCTCTTTCAATGTATTGTAAGAGGTGGTATCTGGCTGCATTTAAAATTTCCGCTAATATTGTGACGCAAATTGATGTCTGATGCTCATTGGCTGCAGTCGAATACGATAAGCAAAAATCCCCTCCCCCTGCGGTACCCACATAAGTCGATTGAAATGCATGAAAATCGAGAATCGCTATTTCTTCGATCTTATATCTCGATTATTCCCATCACAGTTTTGCAAAGCAGTGCAATGTATTATTTATGCTGCGAATCCTTAGTTGTTGAGCAGTTATGACTGATCAAGATAATGTGAATGAATATTATGGTTTTCCTAATCCTCAGTAAATATACAAGTATGCCTAATTTCCTTTGACTAGTTAAGGACACGAGAGGAGGACTCCCGTATGAGCTTCCCACTAGCTTGATCGATCTCATGGGGTGTTGTGTGAACGAAATTGTCACTTTAGGGATATTTAGACAATCTAGACAGTAGGAGGTGAGTTGTGATAATTACATAAATGTTATATGAAATTTCATTTCGGTAACCGGAAGATGTTCTTTGTAGTATTCGTTGAGCAAATTGTTTGTACTACGGGACGTGTGTTAGTGATGATAATAACGTCTCTGGACAAATATAGGTTTTTAAGTTAAATTTCAGCCCGTCATTTCTTACACGTTGAGGCGGGTGTCAATATTTGCGGTATGCATGTGATGGTTGTGTTTTGTCTCTTCTCTAAACAAGGTTGGTTATTTTCTGATTCTCTTTTTCTTGAAGGTTAATAATTGGTATTTCCTCATTATTTGAATCGAATGCGCGTACGGCAATTGTTTCTTCAGTAAGCATTGTACGGGATATTTGAAAATATATTATAACACTGATTCATTTCTACCCTTATTTTAAATAATTACCCTCTTGTGTTTTATTCCTGTTCTAGGTGCCTTGGAAACAATGTGAAGTGCCATTGAGCCTTGTTGAATGTGTTTGGCTTCAAGTAGAAGATCACATATTTCCATCTACTATTTAAAAAATTATTAAGAATGTTAAAGTGAAACTTGCAGCTCTTGAAGATTTGCTTGCAGTTACTGTAAATTTCACCTTAGTATTTCATACGTTACAGATGTTCTTTGTTATAGTGTATCAAGTTTTCTCCAAATCTTTAAAGGTAAAAAGAAAATGCGTTTATAACATTAATGTAACAAGGAAAAATTTCAGTTGCCCATGAATCTTTCTCAACAAATTGACATTGCATGAGTTATTAACATGTTATTAATCTGTTCTTCTTTTAGTGTTGTGGGTAAATACCCTTCCAAGATATATGGATTATAAATTTAGAGTTTCAATGTTTTGGGTTACTCTTCTCTACTAGACATAAATTTGGTTGTTTTATGTATATTTGTGTAATTAATAGTAGTATTTAAGAAATAAAACAACTAGTTTTGAATGATGTTTTGTGATGAACCTGACATTTTTTTACATATGTGGAATTCAGATAGTTATTTATCCTTAATAGAGGGTGCTATACTTACTGCACAAATATTAGACTAATTTTTTCGCACATTTTATTATTTGAGGAAGAGGTTCTCTAATAAAGTTCTCATACATGTCTTTTTGAGCCTTGCCAGTCTTCTCTTCTGTCCTTCAAAGTGTGTGCATGTTCTTTTAGTATTTTTACCCCTCTTTTTCCAATTGTCATTTATTTCTACTTCTTTTACTTTGTTTACAAATATTTTATCATTACAATATATCTTTATTAATATTAGAGAACTTTGGCAAGTGTTTATTAATCATATTTGCAATTTACTCAGCTTTCATTTATGTAAATGATTGGAGAAAAAATGTTCTGTATTACAAATTTGTAATATGGATTACTTTTGAATGTTCAGTTTGTGGTGTCATTGAAATTTCATTCGTGTCCCTCTCGTTTCATAAAAGGAGGGATGTTTCATTGAGGTTCTCACAGTTTTCAAAGAATGTATTCCTTCCTAAAAACTTGATGTCCCCAGCAAAATTTTCTTAAATGATGTAAATAGAATATTATTTTGCAAAATTACTAAGTTTTTTATTTACAGAAAATTGCTTTTTCATTTGCATAAAAGATAATTGCGGTAATGTTCAAGAAAGAAACCTTAGTATAAAATATTTGCAATTAACGAAGTAAATATTTAAAAAGTCCTCAATTTTATATCCCCTCACAACATAGTAAACAAAGTGGATTAATCCTTATGCATGCATGCTCTTTTCTGTATGAGAGAGTGTGGCAATTTTGTACCATGTAGTAAAATAATAATTATATGCTTGCTTGATGCACCCAACAAGAATATGTTACAAAACAATTCTACACTTTGTTTTAATTATATATGTTTATTATACAAGAGTAAATAATGAGCAATTTATGCAAACAACAAAATTTGCTTGTATAAGAAATCTTATAGGGTGATAACAAGTAAAACACACAAGTACACAACTGGACAAATATAGGTTTTTAACTGAAATTCTTAAAAAAATGAATTGGGTGAAAATTCATCAATGAGATTGAAGGTTTTTCAATAATTATGCAATTCAAATGCTTCTGGTTTTGAACATTTCTTGAAATGACTGGCTGTAATAACTGAAGTGTGCAGACACAATTGATGTGATCAACAGATGTATACTGCTGTTCTAATTCTTTTGTGTGGGTCACATTCTCTGCATGCTCCACTTCTCAGTATTCTATATGTATTTCACTAGAATATACATCAAACTCATTTTGAAGAGAGCTTATTTGTGCCCTATTGTGCTCCTCAGCAAGATGCTTGAAGATTCTTCTTAGAATCACAAATTTTAGAAGATTACTGTCTCTTTTAATCCTTAAAAACAATCATCACCAAACAGTTGATAAAATGCAATGTGCCACCATATTGACGTATCAATTAGCATGGCAATTGCAACTGATGAACCATTCAGAATGCCTAAAACTTGCGACAAACTCATGATAAATGTTTGAAATAGTATGCACAAGATAACTACAAAACAAAGAATGTTTCATGAATGATGTGAATCATCTCTGATTATAATTTGAAAGGGTGGATCAAGTGTCATGATGCACCAGAAGAAGGGCGAAGTCTCATCGAGTATTTCAGAGATTCGCATTAGATAGCATACATAATTGACCGTGGTCTCTTATTGCAAGTATTGTCATGTTGACTCAACATGCTGGTTGATCCCAACTTCAACTTTTGTATTGTCCGAGGAGGCCGCCAGTGTGTACATCCGTTTGTCATTCCGATCGTCCGTCTGTCACGCTGTCCGCCAATCAGTCCGTCAATTGACCAGTCCGACCGTCCTTCTGTCAGTCGATCCGTCGGTGCGTCTGCCTGTCTCTGTCGATCCGTCGGTGCATCTGCCTGTCTCTGTCGATCCGTCGGTGCGTCTGTCTCGCTCTGTGGGTGCGTTTGTCTGTCGATCCGTCGGTGCGTCTTTCCGTTCTGTCGGCACGACCGTCCGTTGGTCTGCCAATCGTCATGATTGCCTAGGCTTCCGTCGGGGGAATTTGTATTGTCTAGGCCAGGGATGTCCAACTTGTAAGGTCTCGGGGTTCGGAATTAAAACCTTTCATATGGTCGGGGGCCATATTTATAGTACTTTTGTGATCCACACGTAATTCCCTCTTATTGAACTCGTCAGTTTGTTCTGCTGTTCTGAAACGGGTGGGTGGGGGGAGGAAAAATGAAATCATAAAGGCCATACCATGTATAAAGCAAAAATATTGGGATTATTTTGAATTACTCAATTTAATAGAAAAAATCTCTAGTTCAAAACATCTGTTTTTACATTAAACGGATGTTGACTCCGAAGGGCGCAAGCGCTAGGCGCGCAATGTTGTCCCCACATGGCTGCGAGGAACTTTCACTTTTGACTAATTACTTTTCACTGATCACTATAAATGGCACCACATGCAACATGTCAGTTGGGCAACCCTGATCTAGGCTATCCGGGTCGAGTCGCGACTCGTGGTGTCTGACGTTTCTGCCGACATTGTGGCCTTCCTCAGAGCGTACTGCTTGGCGTGGGCGGGCTGGGGCTGTACGCTCTGAGGAAGGCCACCATACTCTATTGGCCGAAAGGTTAGGCACCACGCCAGAGACGCGGCTCTGCCGGATAGCCTAGATACGATTGTCCCGACTGTCAGCCCTTCTGTTTGTCTCTTCGCCCGCCCCCGCCCGTCCGTCCATCTAGTCTTGCGCTCCGGTGCAATTTGCATGTGTTTTTGAGGAAATGTTTTATTTGTAACTAGTGGACTCGGCAATGCTTCGCTATTGCAGCCTATTACTCATCATACCACGGGTCACTGTATAATTGTTAATCATGATATACTCTACGCTGTGCAAAAATTCGAATAGATAACACTTTCTCGCAAGTATGGGTTTGTTCTATTTCCTGTTTTGGTTATGGTAGTCAAGTATCCTATTGTTAAAACGTTCTCCTTCAAATTTGGTCGTGCGTTCGCGATGGCAGGAGAAATTCGATTTACAATAGTATTATTTTAGCGTGGCTGCGTTCGAGGGCTCAGAGCTGCCGGAAGAGTCCATTCCTCAAACTTATCGGGTTAGGGGGGACCGCGTCCCTTCCCAGCACGTGTTGACAGTCCTACTCCAATCGTGGATTGGCTTTTCGTAACCGCCCGCGAGGTGCAAGCTTGCGGTTCGTTGCATTTCCTACTAGAGTGAAGCATTTGTACGTAATTAGTTAATTACATAAGGAAGTCCGTCACTGCCTGACGCGTGACGTCGTTGCGAAAGTATTTCTATTTATGAAGAGCGAAGCAAAAGAAAGTGTTAAACATGTCGAAGCAGTTCTTGGTCGCTGCTACGGGTGTTTCGAAAATACAGTACCCATTTGCAGAATTAAAAAGGAAATGAGTTCTATTGAATCGGGAGAATTGTGTTCATTTTCAACTCCGAATAAAGAGAAGAAGAGGAAGGTCGTGGAATCTGCTCTGGACGGTTATAATGAGAGTAACTCGCCACACAATGATTTAATACACCATGTCGAAATCGTTATTTTTACCGGAAACGGCGCAAACAATGGTAATGCAAGTAATTATAATGAGGAAACGGGTATCAGTGTTAGTGGAAATTATGTAGATAATGAGAGCAAAGCCGAAGGTGAAATCAGGTGAATTTGGTGTTTGTTCATCACCAAACGAAGACACTAAAGCAAACTGATGTTCAAGTAAGTTCGCTAACTCGTGCGGTGCGGTAGGCTATTGTTTTTGGTTTGGACAGACGAGCCAGACGCGAGAGAGCGCCAGCTCCCGGCCCCTTCCCCACCACTTTCAGCTTTCCCCTCTACTCGAGAATCCCAGCGGCCACCCTAGAAAAAATTAGTTGTACTTGTTCGAGATTCAAGTAATAATTCCAGCCGATATTTCACAATCACAGGGCCTGAATACTTGCATGCAGTGAAGACGCTTAATACTTGGCTGTGCGGCGGGTTGCGTAGAGTATAGAGACGTTTGAGTCAAACGAATAAATCATTAACAACGCCCTCACGTGTCCCATTTAATGCAAACAACTCTTTAAACACTCCAAATACTAATAAGAACAAAGTGTGAACATTTCAGCGAAATCGGTCGAGTTGTTTTTGCGTCTATATGCAACACACGTTCTCTTTTATTTATGTATACAGGTGCATTAAATTCAATCAGAAATAACCCAATAGTTAATTATGTGTCTAGGGTGTTATTTATGTATCATGCGACTTCCAATCCATGAGGCCAGAGGCCCTCGGTTTAGTAGTCGCCCTCGGGGCAAAAACATCTAGTAACGCCCGTGATGCATACAAAACTTGGTTTACTACAGTACGTATAAGCAAATCTGACAGTTCGATGCACTTGCCACACATTACTACGCTCATGGCACCACCTACATGACAGATGAATTAAATCCCAAAACATTAACACTTAAAAGCGACGACACGTCTTGATATGCTCGTAACCTTCGCCGCAGCCGAACCTTATCGCCTCCGCGACGTCGTGTGAGTCACATGAGCGGCAATGCTGAACGCTGCCTGTGAGAAAGTAAACAAATCCTCGCAAGCTGATTGCTCCAGAACAGGTCACATGACGCTGCCGGTACTGTAGTTCGTTGCTGAATCTAAGGAGCATTCGAAACATTTTATAACTTTTCTTGCGTCTGAAGTGAAAAGACGCATTGTAATCGTCATTTGTGAATATGACGTCAGACAAACAAATCAGAATGTGTATCTGATTACTACTGCATACTCGGACTGATTTGTTCGTACAAAATGAAATAATATATTGATGTTCCTGCAGAAATTATCACAGAAGCTAATAAAGCTACGGGCAGTGGTTTCCAGCAAAATCTCTAGAAATATATGAAAATGATTATGGTGTATTTAGAGTTAGACGGAATATAATAGTGTAAATATCGAAAATATTAGATTTTTCAATAACATTGTATATTACCTTTTTAAAATTTTGATTTTTAGAAAATTTTATTCAATTCAAAACCTCCATCTTCAGTATTGTATTTTTGCAATGTTAACATTTTATAATTTTTGAAAATACATAATATTCCCCGAAAATGGACCCGCACCACTTTTATAGCGTCGTCCTTTGATACAAAAGAGGAGACATTTTTTGAAAGAAAATTGGAGCCGTTTTTTGAAGAAAAAAATTGCTTTTACCTCACGCAAAATTACGCGAAAACTACTATTTTCGAAAAATTGTATATGATCTTATTTCAATATCTGTCTTTAAAGAACATGTCATTCAGAAAAAAATCTTTATCATCAATATTGTAGTTGTAGGAAGATTGGAGAAAATGAAACTTTGCAATATTAAAAAAATTAGGGATTTCAACAATTATGAGACATGCACCATTCTTTGAAGCATCCTTAACACTATCCGAAGGCAATGTTTATTTGGAGTCATTTTGGAGAAAATGTTGAGTAGTCATAACCCCTAAATATCAAAATATCCATTTCAACCTCAGAGAGACTCAAGTTTAAATCGCTCCAGGAATATAAGTTTTGGAAAAGATCTTCTGAACTATTTTGGCGCTAGCGTTGACCACGGACAGACGAACGGTCCTGCGCTTGTTTTACTGTCAATCAAATTTTCGGTAAGAGAGACCCACAAATCGTAAATTTTTACTACACAACGTGTTAGAGGAAGTAATTTATTACACAGATTTATTCACTTTTCCGTTACCAGGTCTCTTCAATAAGAATTTCTCTGCCGAATATGCGCAGTTTTCCGACGCACGATTACAATATTTTCTCTTCTTACAAAGTAATGGAGAGTGTACAAATTGAGGCTGAATTTAAATCGAACATTGGATTGAAAAAGACCCAAATGATGCAGTACGTCTAATTCAAGTTACTGATGAAATACAAGGTATTAGAATTTCTTTGTTGAAGTTGAAATGTTGCATTTCTGTGGCTGGTGTGTCTGTGGACTGGTGGCTATTGTGAGATGGTCTCGATTCAGTTGGTGGCCAGGGCAAAATGTAACTGTGGCTTTTCAAAGTTGTTGCATCTATTACACAACATGTCACTTTAGCCTCTTTTTGGGCATTGAGCATTTACACAGTGGAGTAATCCTCCGTTAAGGTATTTTTTTGTTTGTCTTAACTTACCAGTTGATGCCCTTTTGCCCCTTTTGCCAGGGGCTTGGCATCATTAGTAAAAAGGTCTGGAAATCTATGGTGTCGTTGATTGTGTAACTTCTGTAACTTCACGATTTGTAGTTAAGCAATTTGGCTAACAATGCCAGATTTCTAATTCAAATCATCTCGTTTCTATAGCTGTGTGATGAAATAAAGCTCAGGCAGATCAAATAAGCTAGATACGGTGAAGTGAACACATAATGCTCCCCAGGCATGAATAATAAATAAAAATCAGGTGCCAGGCCTGAGAATATCACTAGCTGGGAAAAGTTGGATTTATCCGAACCTTATGTGAAATACATGTGACTTGAAATGATGATACAGAATTGTTTTCCGAATTTTTAAAACAATTTCAATGTAATTATTTCTTATTCTTTTATGATAGATGAAATATTAAGGAAAACAACTACAGATTATGATTTTTGCATTATTTACTAGTCCATTTATGATGAGACAAAATTTAAGGATTATTTAATCAAAAAATGACAAATTGGAATTTTACTTAACAACTGTTTTTTGCGATCAAGTTTGTTCTTTCACAATTTTATTATATTCAAATTGCATTGTTATTTGAAAATGGAAATTATCAATTGAAAAATTATGATTGTTTCAGGAACTAAACAATGGGGTTTGAAGTGAATAGATTTCAAGGTGATGTGGATGAGGAACTTGTATGCCCTATATGTTCAGGTGTTTTGGAAGATCCATTGCAGGTAGTTAAACTTATTGAAATGTTTGTTTCTCTAATATTATTTAATTAAAAAAAAAATATGTTGAGTATCTGATTTATCACGTGAATTCTTTTATGTATAGGCTCCTGTTTGTGAACATGCATTTTGTCGAGCATGCATTCAAGAATGGATATCTCGTCAACCAACATGCCCTGTTGATCGTCAATCTATTACAACTGCCCAGCTGCGACCTGTTCCCCGGATTTTGAGAAATCTGCTATCCAAGTATTGTGCAAGTTATACTCTTTCAGCATGAATGTAAATGGAGGGCCCTAGTCTTAACCCACCTCTGACTAAAATTGAGTTATTAGGCAAAATGTAGCTATAACATACCTATGACTATAAAGAACTGTGAATCTGTAACAGACCACTATATTTAGCACCTGTCACCATTTAATAATTAGTGAGGCATCTGTTCTCAAGCCCTTCAAATAAATTCAGGAGAGTTTGTATATAAACCATTATCTTGTTTTTTCCATAACTGTCTTTTGAGTAAACTTGTCATTGCTAATGTGAATCTAAGAGAGTCCAAGTATGGTAAACTTCCATTGCAACTTGCAATACCTATCACACCAGATATGTTAAAATTTGTGAAAAGAGAGAATTAACACACCCTAAAAAGTTGATCCCAATGTTTTAATCCAATTAAAAATCCACATAAATGATTATGTGATCAGAGATCAAGTTTTGAATACAGTTGCGATAAGCAAGACCTGTAAATGATAATTTATATTTCTTTATAATAATCTCTTTCACTTAATTCCTGCATTTCTGCAGTACATATTCTTTGTACCTGCAGATGTCAGGTGCACTGAAAAGCTTGGGGAATCCTGCCTTTCAGGCTAAGATATTCATTGTTACACCCTTACTATTAGAAGAGTGAAGATACAAAAATTGAAGAGAAAATTATCTCAACCTAGATGAAGGCAGAAGAGATCCTTACTAAACTCCTATGTCCTAGTGAAGACTAGTCTCTAGACCAGAGTCAGCCAGTGTATGGGAAGAAAACCAGACTGAAAATCAGGCTAGATGTGGAGCCTAAAGGTGGCCATCCCACCACTCATCTTGCCCTGCGAAACACTACTTTTATATTCAAGGGACAATACATTACTAAAAAGTCTCAAGTAAAAAAAAACTGTGCTGACCAAATATTGATAACAATGGTCAGGAATAACAGGAAAAAACGACTTGGAGCAACTTAAAATTGACATGTGGAATGTAAGAGGTGTCTCACACAAAGAGATTGAACTTCAAAGAAAAAAACAAATGAATACAGGTATTGCTGTCATTTCTGAAACTAAACAAAATTAAAAGAGTGAGCTGAATGGGAGGATTATATATTACTATGTAGTAGAGTAAGCTCTGAAAAACGAGTTGCTGCAGGAATAGTATTCCTGATCAAAAACCAATTGAAGAACAGGATCCACAGCTAGACTTTTGTAAACGAATGAATTTTAATCCTAAGGTACAAAACTATAATAATAATAATAATAATAATAATAATAATAATAATAATAATAATAATAATAATAGTAATAGTAATATAATAGTAATAGTAATAAATAATATAATAGTAATAATAATATAATGTAATAATACAAATAATAATATAATAAAAATAATAAATAATAATAATAATATTCTTTATGTCATATGGCGAGCTGGGCCACCAGGCCCGCTCTTCCCGCTGACCACACGTCACAAACATAAGAGTAATGTAATTAAATATTAAATTACAAAAAAGTAATGTTATTTAAATTTAAATTTAATGTAATCTACAAGTTGTAGTAGTTAGTTGGCCAAGCAAATGTTAATTTAAAGCACTTATAAATAGAGACATCAGCGTGTTAAATGGATAAATTGTTCAATACTTTTGAAATAATTTTAAAAATCAAGTCTGAGATTGAAACACAATTTGAAGGTAAATAAGATTTAATGCTTTTAAATATCGCGCGCTATGCGGCAGCCTGGTATTCACCCGAGCGACTGTGACTATTTAAAGAAAGCACCACTTCACACGTCGCTGATCCTGGGAGGAAAACCCTCTAGTTGGGGAAAAACCCACAGGCAGACTGTGTCCTAATACAATGGGAACTAAAGCTAACATGAAGTAACGGGTTCTTTGGGAATGGTATCCTCAGCTGGCGGTCCATGCTCCAAAGGGCTGGTTTTTCCTTGTTTAACACCGCTCTGCTCCTACGGATGAAAGTCAGTTTCACAGTACAACAGGTTCGCAAGAAGTAACAATTTTTTACAAAAGAAACATTAATGTTATTTCTAAAACATATTATCTTAAACTCCTAAGGAATAGTTTTTTTATTTGACCTGTAATCTCAGTGATTTAAACAAAATGGTGTCTTTTCCTTTGTAAAAAATCATGCAGGTGCTTTTTAAAAGATGGTTAATGCAGAGGAGTTTTTAATATTGGAGGCAATTTATTCCATTCGCGGGCTACAGTAATTGCGAACGATTTATTGAGTAGCTGGTTTGGCTTTTTGGACAGAGAACTGGGTTTCTGAATCTAAATGGATTTTAGATATACAAAATAGTTTTGTTTAAGAATGGTCGGAGAACACCATTTTTAGCATCTTAATAGAAGACAAAGGTGGTGATCCAAGGCCTATCTTTTAGTGTTAATATTTGTGCTGTTTTTAACATCCAGGATGTGATCATATTTTTTATGTTATAATGAAACGAATACAGGAAATTTTGAGCCCCTGTAGAGTTGAGCGAGGAATCTTTAAATTGGTTATACAATATCCGTAGTCGAAATGAGAACAAGCAGGGTTTTTTACCAACATTTCTTCGTATTAGTAGGGAGACATTTATCGATATATCTAAGGGATTGCAAAGAAGCTAACTTTCGCACAGACGTTTCGGATCGATATTCGCAACTTAGATGATCATCAAGTATTAAGCCCAGGTTTTGACTTTTGTATGACGAGGTATACTGCATTGTCTGTAAGCACATCAGGAAATAATGAACCTCAAGTTTCTATATGGCATTTGAGAAGCCATTTATGAATGGTTTTGTGGATTTTGTAGGATTTAATTGAGTCCGTTTCTTTCTTGACCATTTGACTACAGAGGAAGAGTTTCATTATTTAATTTTATTTATTAAGCATTTCTACCTTCTGATGGTCTTTCCGCGAGATATAAAATTTGCAAGGTTCATACCGCGTACATGCTCTGCAATGACTACTATTCCGTAAGTTTGTCTTGATAGGAATCATTCAATGCTTAAATAAAGAAGCCAGGTGGCGCTAGACACGACCTCGCTGAGGTACTACACCAGGTCTGGAGAGGTTTTGGATTGGAGTTGCAGATCGTCAACTACTACAAATTTTGTTGCCTATTGTTAGTAGAGATAGCTTGCAATCAAGACTATGCCGTGAATCAGAAAAACTTAGATTTTTGGCACTTGCTATTAGGATTTGTTTAATCTACAGAGTCAAATGCTTTACTAAAATCTAAAAGAGTTAATACAGTTACGAGGCCATCTGTTGTCCAAACATTCTGTCGGCAAACATTCTGTTGGCAAAACTATGAGAGGATACACGAGTAAAAGCCATAAACAGCTCAAAAAATGGGCAAAGAAATGTTTCCGAAAAGTTCCATAAAATGTTACAGAGAAGTATAAATGCTATAAACCCAACTGATTATATAATAGTTGCAGGAAACATCAATGACGATTCTCCACTAAAAAACTCTTATTGGAAAGCACAGAGAAAGATCTGTAAATGTAAATGGTGCTCTACTCATAGATTTTGTCACTTTTAACAACTTCAAAATAACCAATATCTTCTTCGCACACAAAGTCATTCATGAAAATGCTTTGAATGCCAGAGGTTCTCAATCTATGATTGATTACCTTTTAGTAAATGACAATCTTGGAAAGCTAATCATTGATATGAATATTCAGAAGCTGTGACATTGGATCTGACAAAGATCAATATCCCAACCAAATTGGAAAAACATCACGTATGATCAATTCAAGCCCCGAAAGAAACTTGTGAAGTCTATTTACTCCAAGATGAGAGTATAAGGCACCTCTATCATTATCAGCTAAACCAAAGTGTACAAATAAAACCAATAAGTAACAACATAAACGAAGAATGGGAAAACATCAAGTATATAGTAAACCAAACAGCAACTGAAGCATTAGGAACATGCATATAATAGATAGAAAGATATAATAATTGTAGCCTGTGGAAATGGAATGATGACATTGCCTAACAAATTAATATCAAAAAAAGAGAGATACTTAAGACATCTAAATTTAAATACTGACCAAACAAGATTGGAATATAAGCAATGCTGTGCCGTAGCAGGATGAGAAGTAAAGAAAATTAAAGAGAATAACTGGAGCAAATATGTAAGCAACATAGATCATGCTGTATGTGGCAGACAAGACAGAGCATGTAAAGTACTGAAACATTTAAACAAAATGGAGAAAGATAATCTCAAACTCAATAATATCAAAGAACAAGAATGGTTAAAATGCTACAAAAATTTGCAAACTCAAGATAGTCTAAAAGAAATATTATTAGCAGACATCAATGAATACATAGATTCAATAATCGAAGAACTGAGGATAGCCACACAACATTCCAAAAATAAAAATTCCCCGGGAAGTGATATATAATAAATATATCAGGAAATGGAGCTTATTAAACATGCTGCAGATACTCTGCATAATTGCCTTCAGAGTTTCTTCAATGTATGCTGGATAAATGGATATGTCCTACAAGAATGGAGGATAGCAAAAATACAAGAAATTAAAATTTTTAAAAGGGAGATCGTAATGACTGTAGGGGAATTAGCCTTCTCTACACCTGGTACAAACTATGCACATATATTCGAACAAACCGATTAAAAGCTATATTGGAAACGCTTTTGTCAGAAGCTCAACATTGTTTTAGGCAGAGGAGGTCAGGTTCTGATTGTATATTTTCATTAATTCACCTTATTGAAAGAGAAGAGAATATCAAATTCCCACATATGCAGCTTTTATAGATTTCCTGGAGGCTTTTGATAACGTTAAAAGAAACTTAATATGGAAGGTTATGAAAGAGAAAGACATTCCACTGCATTTAATCAGAGGTATTCAGAGCAATTATGTTGTAAACAAATGAAATGGCAAATAATAAAAAAGAATTCTTATTTGGAAGAAACAAATTGTGAAGTAAGACAAGGATGGCCACTGTTGCCATTAGTTTTTAACACATATATTGAGGATGTCATTAAAACATGGCAAAATAATCATAAGGATACTTTTACTGTCAACTCCATAATAGAAACACTGCTCTTTGTTGATGATCAGATCATTATATCTAATTCTAAAGAGAGGCTTCAGTTTGTTATTCATTCTTTGAACCATATTTGTAGAGAGTATAATTTACAGTATCTTTTCATAAAACTAAGTTAATGGCATTCAAAGAAATAGACCCTTTAAGAGTGAAAATAGTACTCGACAAGGTTATCTTAGAACAAGTCAGCAATTTTAACTATCTAGGTTTCCTTATCTCATACAGGAATAGTAATGATGCAATAAATAAATTTAACCGAATGTGTGAGACCATCAATCAAAAACGCAAAGCAACAAGTTAAGGAACCTAAAATTCTATGAGGTATTGGCTATCCCAACCTCCTTTATGAATCTGAGAACTGGACTCTTTACAAAAAATCAAGCCAGCCAAATTGAGGCTGCTGAAATGAAATTTCTCAGACACATGGCAGAATACACCCTCTAAGATCGAAAAAGAAATGATGATACACATCAAGAACTAAATATCGCTAATATCCTCGACAAATCGAAAGATATAAGAGTAAATAGCTTGGAACAATTCGACAGAATGGAGGATTGCTACATTCCAAAACAACTTAATCAACTACAGACCTCAAAGAAGAAGGAATATAGGATGCCCAAGGAAATGCTGGAGTGATCAATTTTAAATCTAGTGTTAAAATACTGGAGACCGGAACAATCTGCTTAGTTTAATTGATGATGATGAGGACGACGACGACGACCATACAGTCTTGATACTGAGAACATTATACCCTGATATTCCTCATATTCCCATCTGCCTCTTTTTGTATAAATGGGAGTAATTTAGGCCTTCTTCCTTTCATGGTGGGATCCCACCTTGGAGACATTTATTGAAAATAATAGCTAATACATCCATATCAAATGGTTTTGGTAGACCTACATTGATGTTATCTGGGCCAGGATCTTTCCAGTTTTTCATTAATGCCAGAGTTGCTGTTATTTCTCCTTGAGTGTTCAACCATTGATTCCATATTTTCCATCTGCCCTTATTACTGTCGATCCTATGTTCTGCCTTTGGTTAACAGCTGTTTATAATTGTTTGTCCTCTCTTCCATGCTAATTGCACTAACCCATGGTGTACCTTTATTTTCCATTCTTGATCTCTTTATTACTTTCCATGCTTTATTTGATGTTGTATTTCTTATGCATCTATCAATTTCCCTACAGGTCATTTCTCAGTACATATTTTGTCTTCTGTCCATGTATAATACTTCTGATAAATGTGCTTTACATTTTGATTTCTATAAACCCAAATTAAAATGATTCATGCATTACCTGATTATATCACTGAAAACATATATCTTATTAAGTCCCAAATATGGCCAATTCACAAATTACCAACTAATCTGCATATTAGAAAAGTGGTTTGGATAAAGCTGTGTGAATGATGATGGCACATCATCTGGCTAATATTGGCATTAACCTCAGAGCACTGTGTGAAGTAATGTGATTGTCCAAGTGAGACCATTAACTGGTTAATGTTCAATTTAGCCTCATTGAGACACTAGCTGTATCATATGCGTGAATTCTTGTTTGTTACTCTATGATTATTATGTGAATCTGTAAGATTCATCTGAGAAGCTTCCAATATTCATTAAAGAAATATTTTATAAAATTTCATAAATAGAAGTTTATTTTATTTTCATTAATTGAATCTAATTTTATGACTTATAACATTGCAGGTTGTGCATCAAATGTGACAACGCTACATATGGTTGCACTTCAGTCTTGAAACTTGATTCTTTATCTTCTCATTTGGAAGAATGCGAACACAATCCAAAACGTCCAGTTTCTTGTGAGCAAGGATGTGGTTTAGTAATTCCAAAGGATGAACTGAAAGACCATAATTGTGTGAAAGAGTTACGTGCTTTGATTCATTCCCAGCAACAAAAAATGGCTGACTTTCAACAAGAAATTGCTGAGCAACGTCGCAAATTAAAGGAACAGAAAAGAGAAATTGAACTGTTGAAGGTAAATAATGTGTAACAATTTTGAGAATTACAATTGTAATTTGATTTAATTTTTTAACGAGAGGGATTTGTTTTCAAACTATACCTTAAAAAATATTGTTCTCAATAATTGACTGTGTTCATGCTAAAGTACCTTTGCAAATCCAGTAATTGGCCTGGTGTGTTGTAAGATTCCATAAAAGTATCCACACGCATACACGCACGCGTGCACACTCATGCACACTCATGCACACTCATGCACACTCATGCACACTCATGCACACTCATGCATTCACACACATGCATGCATGCACACACATGCATACATGCCCCATGTACATTTATACATGCTCACCCATGTATGCTCCCAACACACATGCACACACGCATGTACTCACTCATGCACACACACACAGGCACAGGCACAGGCACACACGCATATTTCCACCAAGTCCACATTGTTTTTTCCTCTCTTTTTTCTGCCATGCCCCCTCCACTCAGTTATTCCCCTCTTTTTCTTATTTTCTCTGTATGCCAGTCCCCCTTCTGTCATTTCCTCTCCTTTGCACCATTCCTTCTGTGTGATTCCCCCTCCTCGTCTTCCCCATTTCTCCTTCCTTTCGCCTCTTCCCCCAACATTCTTTCTTACCTAGCCTGCCTGCCTTGCTATATCTTCTCTTCCGGACTCTCCTTTACCACATCTCAGACACTCCTCTCACACTCGCTATGTCACACTGCTCCACTCCTCTTCCGCATTCAGTTACTATTCTTTTTCTCCTCGCTTTCTCTTCTAAATCTCCTTTCTCTATTGCTCCATCTCCCTTGCTCGCTCCTCTCTTGCTCCTGTCCCTCTCTTGCTTTTGCTCCTCTTGCGCGTACCCCTGCCCTGCTGGTACCCCTTGCCCATCCTGTGTTCTTATCCCTTTCCTGCTCTCTCCCCTCCTGTTTCCCCACTCTCCTACTCCCCTCTTCTCTTCTTTCTGCTCACCCCTCCCCTCTCCAATCTTCCACCTTGCGTTCTCTCCTCTTCTTTCTTCTATGGTTTCTCCCCTGCTCTGCTCCCTATTCCACACTCTGACCCAACCTCCCTGCTCTGTTCCCTTTCCTTTTCTCTCTGTCCGGCCTCTTCTCTGATATTTCTTTATGTTCCCTCGAATCCCCTCTCAACTTTACCACTCAACTGATGATGAACACATATCTTTATTCCTTCCAACATACAATTTTGATAAAACTTTGTTGTTGGCCATTCAAGATATCCAATGGATATTAATATCAATTGAAATTCTTACGCACTCTTGAAATAAAAGTTTTGATGACTCCTTTTATACATGCTGACAGCTACATCAGCAAGTTACAAGCATGGCTTATCTCTTAATCTGAAGAATAAAGTATTTGTTGTTTTGAAGCAATGTGATCATTTGAAAATGGAATGTTTAGGTTTTTAGAGTTTAGTGAAAACAAATTATGTTAAAAATTGTTAACAGGAATTCTTGCATGCAATGCGTTCATCAAATCCAGCTGTGAGAGAAATAGCTGATCAAATGGAACGTGATGAAGTTATTCGTTGGTCCAATTCACTTACAAGAGCACGTGTTACTAGATGGGGTGGAATGATTTCTACACCAGATGATGAACTTCAGGTAAATATGGTATAAAATGCTGTGCTGTATGTTAGTTTATTGTTCATGTAGAACTTGGTAAAGGAATTCTATTTCCAGAATGCACATTAAATTGCTTGTTATGCCTAAATATTTCAATCATCAGAATCACTAGAATTGGATCGATAAAATGTTCCAAAATGGAATTTTCTTATTTGAACTATTAAAATTATATTGTAATACAACCCGTCAATATTGTGATCATTCCCTTATAAATCCTTGGATTACATTGGACTCTTTTCCAAAGCCGAATCAATTTAAATCATTCTAAAAACGTGTTAACATCAAAGCCATAAGACATTAGGGACAACGACTTATAACTAATATTGGATCTTTCTTTTTGGTTTTCCATTGATATGCTCTAATGTGACTTTATTCAGATTAACAGAGTGAGATCTCACCTAATGGTCATCTCAGTAAATGGTCATGATTGGCCACCTTGTGATCACTGGAATGAGCTGGGAACTCTCATCTTCCAATTGTCCTAGCTATTCCCATCTCTCTTGTGTCAAAACTACTCTCACATTGGACTGTCTTTTCCTTCTTTTGACATGTCGAATCAAGCATTATGCGAAACTTGATGGCAGCAGTATAACCGCCAGCATTTGTCAGCTAGAAACACGGAGGGTAGTCATTAATTTTGCAATCTGTGTTGTAAGACTATGTTGAAAATGTATGTGATTCTGAAAGAACTTCTACTACACTCTGGTGCAATTTTCAAATATGTTCACATCAGCATGTCTCTGAATTGGGGATGCCCAACGGACGCCTTCTTCAGCTCTAACTTGGTCCTCCAGTGTTTGACGTGACATTTGCGAGAGTACAAAGTATTATCTGCTCAGTCTTGTGAATGTTTCTCTGACACATGTTGATGCCAAATCAGTTTGGGTGTAAGATCTGTAACACAGAAATAATTTGTATTCATTTCACAAACAATGGCAAAGTTGTGTTGGAGCTATGTTACTCCTTCAGTATCAGTGTATTTATATTGCTAGAATGCAAGATAACCAAGACACTCTAAAACTTCTTTTTTAAGAAATACTAGCAGAACCTGGCAGACGATCTGTCCTTCATCTTCCTCTTGCTCCTTCCTTCTCCCTTTCTCTCTCTTTCCCTGTCCCTTTCTCTCTCCTTCCCTCCCTCTCCCTCACCGTCTCTCTCCACCTGCCTCCGTCTCTCTCCGCCTGCTTCCGTCTATCTCCGCCTGCCTCCGTCTCTCTCCGCCTGCACTGTCTGTCTCGCTGCCAGCTGTCTGTCTCCGCTCTTTTTGCCTGCCTCTGTCTGTCTCAGCCTGCCACTGTCTCTTCTCCGTTCTGGTCTGCATCTCTCTCCCCCCTCTCCTCTCTCGCCCTCTCCTCCCTCACTCTCTCGCCCCTCTCTCTCCCCCCTCCACCTCTTTCTCGCCCCTCTCTCTCTCAGCCCCTCTCTCTCTCTCGCCCCTCTCTCTCCTCGCCCCTCTCTCTCGCCCTCTTCTCTCTCCGCCCCTCTCTCTCTCCGCCCTCTCTCTCTCGCCCCTCTCTCTCTCGCCCCTCTCTCTCTCACGCCCCGTCTCTTCTCTCGCCCCTCTCTCTCTCGCCCCTTTCTCTTCTCTCCGCCCCTCCTCTCTCTCGCCCCTCTCGCTCTCGCCCCTCTCTCTCTTCGCCCCTCTCTCTCTCTCGCCCCTCTCTCTCTCTCGCCCCTCCTCTTCTCTCGCCTCTCCTTCGCCCCTCTCTCTCTTCGCCCCCTTCTCTCTCTCTCTCGCCCCTCTCTCTCTCTCGCCCCTCTCTCTCCTCCTCGCCCCTCTCTCTCTCTCTCGCCCCCCTCTCTCTCTCGCCCCTCTCTCTCTCTCGCCCCTCTCTCTCGCCCCTCTCTCTCGGCCCATCTCTCTCGCCCCCTCTCTTGCCCATCTCTCTCTTCGCCCCTCTCTCTCGCCCCCTCTCTCTCTCGCCCCCCCCTCTCTCTCGCCCCTCTCTCTCTCGCCCCGCTCTCTCTCGCCCGTCTCTCTCTCGGCCCCCTCTCTCTCGCCCCTCTCTCTCTCGCCCCTCTCTCCTCGCCCCCTCTCTCTTCGCCCCACCTCCTCTCTTCTCGCCCCCCCCTCTCTCGCCCTCTCTCTCTCGCCCCTCTCTCTCTCGCCCCTCTCTCTCTCGCCTTTCTCTCTCTGTCTCTCTCTTCGCCTTTCTCTCTTCTCTCTCGCCTTTCTCTCTCTCTCTCCGCCTCTTCTCTCTTCTCTCTCTCGCCTTTTCTCTCTCTCTCTCTCGCCTTTCTTCTCTCTCTCTTCGCCTTTCTCTCTCTCCTCTCGCCTTTTCTCTTACTCTCGCCGCCTTTCTCTCTCTCTTCTGCGCCTTTCTCTCTCTCTCCCGCCCTTTCTCTCTCTCTCTCGCCTTTCTCTCTCTCTCTCTTCGCCTTTCTCTCTCTCTCTCGCCTTTCTCTCTCTCTCTCAGCTTCTCTCTCTCCTCGGCCTTCTCTCTCTCTCTCGCCTTTCTCTCTCCTCTCTCGCCTTTCTCTCTCTCTCTCGGCTCTTCTCTCTCTCTTCTCGCTGTTCTCCTCTCTCTCTCTCGCCTTCTCTCTCTCTCTCTCGCCTTTCTCTCTCTCTTCGCCTTTCTCTCTCTCTCTCGCCTTTCTCTCTCTCTCTCGCCTTTCTCTCTCCTCTCTCGCCTTTCTCTTCTCTCTCTCGCGCCTTTCTTCTCTCTCTCGCGCTTTCTCCTCTCTCTCTCGCCTTTCTCTCTCTCTCTCTCGCCTTTCTCTCTCTCTCTCTCGCCTTTTCTCCTCCTCTCTCTCGCCTTTCTCTCTCTCTCTCGCCTTTCTCTCTCTCTCTCGCCCTTTCTCTCTCTCTCTTCGCCTTTCTCTCTCTCTCTCTCTCGCGCCTTTCTCTCTCTCTCGCGCCTTTCTCTCTCTCTCGCGCCTTTCTCTCTCTCTCTCTCGCCTTTCTCTCTCTCTCTCTCGCCTTTCTCTCTCTCTCCCGCCTTTCTCTCTCTCTCTCTCTCTCGCCTTTCTCTCTCTCTCGCCTCTCTCGCGCCTCTCTCTCTCTCTCTCGCCTCTCTCTCTCTCTCTCGCCTCTCTCTCTCTCTCTCTCTCTCTCTCTCTCTCGCGTGTGCCTCTCTCTTTCTGTCATTCACATTTCGTTACAGATTCTGCACGTTTCTGAGCAGGTGGTGGAATATTGAGAAGTGCTGGATCAGCAAGAACGTAATAGAATATTCAAGGTCATCCTATTCTGTAGATAGAGATGCGAGTAAAGTTTCTTTGAGGCCCTTGGTATCAAAATTTCAGTTTTAAATGCCTTGGAATGCTTTGTTTAGGTGTTATTTAATGATATAGATTTAAAAATGTTTCCGTGTGCTGCGGGTTGCATTTGATAAGAATGCACCATGTGTGGAGTTACAACAAAATTAACAGCATATAAACCATCTGGGTGAAAAAACACGTAAACATGCCAACTTTCATGGAGATCAGTCAAATGGTGTTAAAGTTAACCACTCTTATGCAGATATATACCAACATCCGTTTTTATATAGAGAGGTTATTTGGCAGAAGTATGTTATTATTTTTTCTATACTGCGCGTAGTGGAGGTCCTCAGTGAAGAGCCATGTATGTGTTGCATGCTCCCCTTGTTTCCTGCTCATTACTAATACCATCTTAGTCTTGTAGTTTGACAACCGCAGTTGCTCTCTAGCAGTGGGAGACCATTCTTTGAGATCACGGTTTAATATTCCAGTGTCATAGCAGCAATAAGAAGTTGAACTAGGTCTAGTATCTTCAGTTATTTCTACACTAGTTTGGAATCAGACTCATCATATGAATATTAGTGATAGAAAAAAGCAATTATAATTGTATTTTTTTCTCATCAATTTTACTGTTTGGGTGACACTTTAGGGGTTCAAAATGGATGGTAATTTGTTCCAACGCACTAATTTCGTAGGAAGAGACTGTATTGTAATTGGGCGCCTGAAAACGGCGAAATTTCGGCAGAAAAACTCCTATTGCCAGACACCTGGTATCGAAGAAGTGAAAGAAAAAAACAACCAGTTCCTACAGATAGATTTCTTACACTACGTATAAATTACTTTGTCTGACACATTGGGTAGTCAGGATCGACTGACAGCAAAAGGCCACCCGTGACCGTCCGCAGTCAATGTTAGTGCCTTAACTGTTCAGCCAGTTTTCTTAAAAAGTTAATGTGAACAAAATTGAGCCTTTTGTGTTTGAAACGGATGTTTGAGTTATGTTACACCTCAACATTTTCAATTTTTTTTTCAAAAACTGCTCAATTTTTTATTTTATTTAACTTGGTCCTTGGGTTGAATAAAGGGCACTTAAGAGAATGGTGGCAATTAATTTTTTTTGATATTCCTAGTTTTTTGAAAATTGCAAAAGTTAAATTTTTTATTGTTATCTTCCTACAACTACAATATGAAAGATCGAAATTTTTTCCTTCATAAAATTATTCTTTAAAGACATATCTTGAAATATGGTCATGTACAATTAAAAAAAAATATGAGTAGCTCTTCCGTAATATAGAAAATTTAAGAAAATGTGAAACTTTTTTCTAAAAAGTGACGCCAAATTTTTGTATTTCCTCCTCATATGTACATATGTACATATGTACATATGTATTAAAGAATGTTAAAAAATATTTTGATAGTACCATATTTGGCAAACATTCTTAAAAACTAAATTTTTTTTGTGTATAAAATGAGGGGTGCTTGAAATAATGGTGGAGGTCTCATTTTCATAGACCTCTCTAAATTTTCGAAAATTGCATGTTGGAAACGCTGTCTTGAGACAATTTTGTATTTAAGCATTGGCCCAAGTTGGTACATCAGAGCACATGCTTGTTGTAGAGGTTTGACAAGTGAACTTGGGAGGGCCTGAGTTTGAATCTCGGAGTGGAAAAACATTTCTGCTGGTTGAAAACACTTTTCCAGGTTCATATAGTAATATAAAATTGGAGAGCAGTTTTAAATAATGCAAGATAGTGTATGCTGTTGTAGCTCCACCAGTTTAAATGAATTTTCTCAATAGTCTTCACAAATGACCACTAATTTCCCATTGTGCTTTGTCAATGATGTTCTAAAGTCTAATTGTATGATTAAATTAGAGTTTTTATAAAATATGTTGATTTCTGGATTGTGAAAATTTCATGTCCTGTAGAATCTAATCTCGGAAGAAAATGATAAATCAAAAAATAATTATTTCCAATTTTTGGAAAACATTCCTTGCTGTAATTTCAAAACATTATTTTTGCCATATAATTGGCATAGTATGTTAAAATAGAAAATGTGATCATTCTGATATTTCACATGTTCTGCCATGTGGCATTACTAGAACAAATTTTTGTTGATCCATCAGCTCATACCCTGTGCAACTGACTTGAGTGCAAATTACTTGAGTAATTCCTTCGGTTGATAGAAAAAAAACAGAATTTTATGTAAACATCAGAAATACTGAACAATCATGGTAATTACTGTATTTATGTGAATGTAAAGACAGCATAATTTTGAAGAGACCGTGTGCGATATTTCTTTTCTTTTTTTCACTAATTCTTACTATTCAGAGTCAATAAAATGCCAAAATGTCTTATTGACTAGAAAATTACCTTGTTGATGTGAAAGTATTTTTTTTGTATACCATCATTGTAATTGAAACTTTTCCTTTGCAAGGAGTAATTCATAAAATGGCATTTTATGGAACAGCTTGTCTTCCCTGCCCGACTTCTTCCTACGTACTCCCCCATCCTCTCTGCCCCCCCATCCTCCCTCGTCCTTACTCGTCCTCCCTCATCCTCCCTCGTCCTTACTCGTCCTCCCTCATCCTCCCTCGTCCTCGCCCATCCTTCCTCGTCCTCGCCCATCCTTCCTCGTCCTCCCCATCCTCCCTCATCCTCACCTATCCTTCCTCGTCCTCCTCCATTCTCCCTCGTCCTCACCCATCCTTCCCCGTCCTCCCCCATCCTCTCTACCCGACATCCTCCCTCGTCCTCCCCATCCTCTCTGCCCGACATCCTTCCTCGTCCACCCCATCCTCTCTGCCCGACATCCTCCCTCACCTCCCCCATCCTCTCTGCCCGACATCCTCCCTCGTCCTACAGATGAACGCATACAGAGATTGTGTCATCAACCAATTTTTCAGCATCAAAGACCACAAAACGCGGATTCTGACTACTCAGAATCTGACCACCCGTTTTTGCCCAAGTTTTTTTTTTTTTTTAAATGTATATAATTATATTTTTTGCAAATAAATGATGATGTTGGGCATATGCAGTTATGATCTAAATAAATATTATCATTTTCAAAATATGGACTGTTCCAATATTAGAACACCAGTCACAAACGGATCAAGGGTTTTTCAACAAGTAAGGCCACAACTTTAAACATGTTTTCTTTATTTAAGCTTTAAAAAATGACTATAATTTGATTATTTTTTTTAAAAAAGCAAAAGCTAAATTATTAAATTTGAGTATGAAAGCGTTTTCATGCAACTTTGTGTTACATTCTTCACATTGATTGGTTTGATTGGTTGTGTTCTTTACACATTGCAAATCTTCCGTGTTTTGTGGCTGGTGAAATCTAGTGTCCTGTACTATGAAATATTACAGAAGTTAATATGCGAGATATCAGTAATTTGCTAGTTTTAGGTCTTCCACCTGATGAGGGTAAATTTTTATACTTCTGAAGATAGTTTTGAACAAATCGGTCTGCTGAAAGAAAGGTGGTCTATTTTTTGACCTTACTCTTTCCAAATAGCCAGCCATTGTCAATACTGGTATTGATGCAGGACATATACACAGGCCTCCACAACTTCTTGAATTTCATTTCAATTGTATAGCACTCAAAATTTTCCTTTTCTATTTACACATACCATGAATTTATTATATATTTCTCCTGTGTTAGGTCATGCAATGGGAACTTTTTTTCGCGCTTGAAAGCCATATCTAATCAGTTTACCGGGAATGAATTGCTTGCCGCATTTTCTTCCATAATACGGTGCCATGCTCTCATCTACAACCAAATGTTCTTCATGAACGCAATATTTTATTCAGTAAGGAACTGCGAGGTGTTAGTTTCTCAAATCGGTCATAGTTTTTTGTTTTAGGTCATTGTCTGCACAATGAGCATATTTTTTTTAACAATTCAAACCTGTTTCTTCTCATTGTCGAACTGACAGCTTCATTATAAGTCTTTGAGTTAGTTTCCCAAAACATTTCACTGGTGAAAGTATGTCATTAACTATTCTCATAGGGAAAAAAAGTGAAACGTAAAAATATAACACAATTGTTTTCTTCTTTTTTTTCCTTTTTTTCTTTTATCTTTCATGATGCCAGCAGTGAAACGCTCATTAGACCCTCTCCTCTCAGATTACAAATGAGAACTAAAAAAACTCTTGGCACTAACGGGAAATTCGATTCCTCAGTTGAAGTTCTAGGAATATAATGAAGCCTCCATGTGCGTTACTCGATAGAGAGGAGTCGCAGACAAATCCACTGTCGCATGTTCCAATAACACAGGTTTACAAATTTTTAAGAGTTTTCATTGAATTCAAACCTGTAACTCGTTTCTCGCCATTAGGTCAGGTTTCTTTGATTTCTTATGTTGACAGTATTGAGGTGCTGATCATGTCAATACCGCGGTTGTTTTATTTGTATTCAAGGTGTATTTTTATGGTTCTCAACCAAAGATAAGTGAAAAATGTCAAGAAAGAATCAGAAAGAAATGTCAAGAATTTAAAATCAGTGCAGAGTATTTTTGTTCTTTGTGGCGGGTATATTGTTGGCAAAATGGGCAAAGTCATAACAGAGTTTTTGAAGAATGCTTATTTCGGATTCAGTGTCAGTGGCACAGAAAAGCCAGGGTACCGAAATTGTTCTGCAACAGGTGTTGAACCAAGCTGTACAAATTGTCAAGGGGCGAGAGAATCTATTTTCTGTTTATATTGGCAATAACTACGCCCTGATGAAGGTCACAGAATGGTGACCGAAATGTTGGCACTTGTGCCGTGGACATGGCATCTCCCGGATAGCCAAGTAAATACTAATCTATTTTCCATTTTCATCTTGGATACTATGAAGAGAACCTTAGAACCACACAGATGATAGTTACTTTTGTTTGATGAACGTAGTGTGAGAGTCTGAGTTCTGTTGAAAAATTTCCATTTCCAACTGCAGTATTTCAATATATTGTCTTTACTATATAAATATGTAATATGCAAGAAAGTTGCTGCACCACAGAACTTGAATACACTGAAACAGTTTATTTAAAACTTGTGTAGGGCCACTTTTTCAAATTTTTGCTGTATTATTGATGGCTGAAATTCATTAAACTGCTGAAGAATGATCACACTTTCTCTTCTACATTCTATGTAACTGATATGAGACTAGTTTTGTAATTTCTGTTTGTTTGCAAACACCAGTTGTGCAGTTGGCTGAATCATCCGAAGTATTATTTTGGTGTTACGTTAACAAATTGAAAAACATAATAAATTCTCGAACTTCTCAAGACCTTCAGATACAAAAACTGGCTAAACAAGCTTAACTTTTTTACTTAAATAACTTGAGATTTATTACAGCACACACTATATCACCTATCTACATTTCTGTTATATATAATTGCATAATTATGAAAAATCATTTGTAAAAGTTTGGTTTAAGTTGTGTAATGTCTTCTGAATCTCATACTTGCTGTAGATATCAACGTGTTGTGATTCAATCTTGTGAAATGCGTCATTTGAGAACTTCATCCAGCATGCAATTCACAACATGTACAAAATCGTGAACTTTATTTAGTGGTGTGTGTTAGAGAAAAACAGTACTAATTTAGTCTCTACTAGCAGTTTTGTTTAACAAAGCAAACTCTTCTTGTTTTTCCTTGTGCTAAAACATTTATCAAGACAATTCTGTTTTAGTAGTATAATGAGCATGTGTCAATTTTTTCTATCAATTTTGAAAATATTTCAGATGGGGTGACATGAAAATAATATATGCTGTGACCATGTGAGGAAGTTAGTGTCACTCCGTTTTATGCGGTAAATTATTTATTCTTCTGCTGCACTAGCATGAGACATGCATGCTGATCCCTACTTTATCACTCATGTATTTGAACATTTGATGTGATTCTAGTGGAAATGTACTCGTAATTTCATAATCCCAGGCATATCAAGAACAATTGTGTGTTACTGAGAATGTTCTAGTGGTGTGTTGAGCCTCTTCATTGTTATTTGTTTCCCTGATATTACAGCATTATATTGTGCAATTGCTGTTTGTCATCATGAGTGTTTTTTAATAATTACTCTCCAATGTTATGCTTTTTATTGTATCAATATCAATGCTAATAATATCAACAATTGGTGTTTATTAACAGATGTTTGTTAATTTATGTAAATGAAATTTTCCTTTACTTTCTCATGTGCTTAAAGTTTTTATGAATGCTTGTACCAAGAAATAAAAATGAAATATCGCTACACACTAGGATTGTCTGAATCCTCAAAGTCTTTCAAATCATTCTGTAGTGAGCCCAACTTATGTCCATATTTACAACAATTTATTACAGTGACATGGATAAATTTAGGTAATCGTGGGTGGTTGCAGTAGTCATTCAAAGATTGTGATCCAACACGTTCTTTATAAAATTTAAGATTAATTTTCTGTTACATCCACTTTGACAATAATGGTTTGTTTATTATAAAAGGCGGTAAAAGAAACAAATACATATAGATGAAATATTTGTATTTTTTCAGAAAGTTTGGCAATCAATTTTTTTTTTATCTACTCTCTTAGGCACTCCAGGTGGCAAGGCAAGCACTCCCAGCAACAGCACAGGAAACTGTTTAACCTGTTGAAACCTAACCTGTTTTTGTAAAATCAAACAAATGAAATAAAATAAAGCAAACAGTTAAAAACAATGAATAAGATACTTTATGTACTTGACAAAGACTCTTCCTTTGTTGTTCATGAGGTTCGGCATGTTAATAAAGTATCTCTTCTTATCTTGTGCAATAAATTGCTATTTTAAACATTTTAAAATTGAAATTACTTGTAAAAATAACCATAGTAGTCATTTCCAAGAACCAGGGGAAATATTTTAGAGGGTGAAAAAGATGTAAATTCCAAGTTTTTTTAACTATGAATAATTAAAATCGACGATGTGATATTTTGTTAATTGATTTTTAAAGATTTTGTTTGTTTTTGACTTAAAGCCATAAAAATTATCTTAATTTGTGAATATAATCAATTTTGTTTATTTGGATTCAAGAGGGAAGGATACAGTGGCAGATTGAAGTTTTAGAACTAATTTAAGCATTAATTTAACAATAAATGATATTAGAATGAAATTATATCAGATGAAAAGGGATTTTCTAAACTTCTCTTGAAACAATGTTTTTCTTAACTTTATGAATGTCTTTCTTGGGATTTCACATCTAAATACACCACAGAAAGCATTACTAGCTCAGTCAGAGAGGGTGTTAATAAAATTGTCTTCTTTGAAAAAGAATGTTCCACATACAATAGTTCAGAGTCCAATAGTTAAGTTTTAATATATCTGTCAAGTTAATAATTAATAGTTTCAAAAATAGATCAGTGGATACAAGTTTGTAATTAAGTTATTGTTTTGTATTTAACCGTCTTGTTCAAATGCAGGTTAAAGAAAGCGTTATTCAATAAAAGAAGATACAGAAATAGTTTGAAGTATTGGATAAATTTTTTAGGACTTCAGTGAACTTGAAATATTATCATGGTTTTGTTCGTTTTGTCATGAAAATAATCTATGATTAAAATAGACTGAAGATTCACTTGTGGAAGTGATTTAAAAAATAGGATTGTTGTGGGTTCATCCTACTACTCACATTAACATCACATATTGAAGACATGTGTTCCCAAAATAGATATATCAATACTCTCTCCAATCCCCCGTTTGATAACATTGAATTCCTCTTTTTTTAATGTTGCATCATTTCCTTGCCCAGAAAAAAAAAATTAAAAAATGAAATAATTTGTTAGTAATTGTATCAGATGAAAAATGCATCAATATTCTCTCTTTCTTGTTTGTTGGTGTTGAAATGAAATCTCAACTTTTAAGGCATTCTTGTTACTTCTTTTTTGTTGAAAAGTTTGGGATTATTTCCATTCAATTTTAATGTTCCTGTATTCTGGATGTATGGTACACTGCTGTATTTTGCATTAATGATCAAGACAACATTAATAATGAAGACCCCTAGTTACTGAAAATGCAAACTATGTCTTTTGGAGGAACTTAAGTCTGATGAATTTATAATGGAAGCATGATTTCCTGAAACAAGAATTGGATAAATTGTATGAAATTCATAGTGTAACTTTAAATATTCCTTTTCCCGAAGAGAAAGCTTAATGCTAGAAAATGTTTATGTATATTGGATATTCTGGAATATATTTCATTTTCAGTATAAGACGAAACGTTTCTCTAGATATTGTTCCATTGACTGTTTTACAAAAACTTAATATTTATTAGTGATTAAGAAATTAATAATTTAATAATAGAGATTTTTAAAAAATGTTTTTTCTGATTTGGAAAAATAGCATTATTGATTATTGTTACATATTGATAACTACTGTTACACTCAATTCTAAGTCAGTTGTGTAGTACATAGTTATTCATAAGAAATATCTACACCAAGTTACATTGTGAAAATGGCTTATTATTTTTGTATAAAATTATTCTTTCATAGATTTTACTATTTTAACATCAAATTTCAGCAAAATTAATGTATTTTCAAAATCAATGATAGGAAATGAATAAAATCCACCAATAACTTTTTTTTGTATTACTAAATGCTAGTAAAAGGATTATTTACATTGATCTTATGCTTAGTTTTTCACCAAAAGACAGATATTTTGGTAACAAATTCTTTCCACAAACTCAAAATGACAAACACTTATTGACATTTTTCTATTATTGAAATTCATATTTTCAGCAAGAAAATGAGTAAAAAGTTACTCAACATTTTTGTTAAATTTATTAACTGAATTTATTAAATTAATTTTGTTTTACTAATTTGTCCATGTATGCTCTTTTTCTCTCTTACTCTTTCTTTCTCTGTCTTTCTCTCTTTCTTTCTCTGTCTTTCTCTCTTTCTTTCTCCGTCTTTCTCTCTATCTTTCTCTCTCTCTTTCTTTCTCTCTCTCCCTTTCTTTCTCTCTCTCTTTCTTTCTCTCTCTCCCTTTCTCTCCCCCCTTTCTTTCTCTCTCTCTCTTTCTCTCTCTCTCTCTTTCTCTCTCTCTTTCTCTCTCTCTTTCTCTCTCTCTCTCTCTCTCTCTCTCTCTCTGTCTCTCTTTTTTCCCCTCTCTTTCCTTGTTTACCTATCAAATTATTTATTTCATACTACTTTATATTATGCGTAATGCAGAGAATGTTATGTAATGCAAAATTCTACGTCAAGATTTTGATGAAAATATAAATTTTGGGAGACCCTGGTATCAAAAAAATGTTTTCACTTTCTACTTTTACACTATGTGGTGTTGGGGAAGGTATGTAATGCTTCAAGGAAATGTACTTTTTTTTTTTTTTTTTTTACAAAAAAACACTTTATAAAACCCTGATTCTGAAAAAGTGGATATTTGTTACTCCTTGGCTTGAGCCCTAGTATCACCTTGCCTTCTCCTTTACTAAAATTAGTTGGATGAAGAATGAACTAACTGGACCTATGTGAACATTTTGCACTTGCAAATCAATGTTTTAAGTCTTGTGTCTTAAAAGAGAACTAGTCAAAAAATGTTCAAAAGGAGGGGTATAAGTTCACCAGTTGATTATAAAAACAACAAACAACAAACAAACGAAGAATAGTTTCATTTGGGTCGAACAAATATAGGTCTAAAAATGTGAATCTCAGAAAGTTAGTACTTGCATATTAAACCTTACTTATTAGACCATAGCTTAATTATTAGACTATGCTTATTCATTTAACCAGAGCTTAATAATTAGACTATGCTTATTAATTTGATTAGAGGCTATTAATTTAACTAGATCTTATTAATTTAACTGGATCTTATTCATTTAACTGTAGCTTATTCATTTAGCCAGAGCATAGTAATTAGACCAGAAGAAAAAATATTTATCCCTCGTAATCTGCCAAAATAACATTTTTTACTTTAGACTCTTTTAACCTAACATTCTAAATGTGAAAGTAGCTTTTTATTGGATCCTAACTTTGAACAGCTAGCCCCTCATCGTATTACAGCATATTAGCAGGGGTGCCCGGAGAAAACGAGAGGCTTAGGGCAGTAGATCCTTGGGGGGGCCCCCTTCTCTGAAACTATAAGCCCCCCCCCCACACACACACACACACATAGGAAAAACGGAATTAATTTCTCCATGCTATATAAATAATGTATAGCAATTAATTTAAATCAGAGATAAATACACTTTTTAAGTGTTTTGAATGAAAAAAAATTGATGCTCCAATTAACATGAGGCCTGGGGCATTGCTTCAACTGCCCTCTCCCCCTTTTGGACAACTCTGCATTGTGAGGGAGTAAACATTCTAATAATGCTAAGCATTGTGATCAAATTTCACTGAAAGCCAGTCAGTATAATTTTATCATGGAAGATTATTTCTGACTATTCTATTTCTGACTCTATTCCTACCATTTATTTTTACATGTTGGAGTTACAAATTAAAGTTACTGCTCGAATTGATCATCTATGCTATGGAGAGGGGTATCCAGAAGAGTTAAATGTCCATAAACATAATAGAACATTCAGAAAGGCTTCATTTTGTAGAATACTGATTAAACCTTTGCATGCTCCTATGTTGAGTGGGATTTGACATCAAGATTTTTGTTTTCTACTCCAATCTTGAGTCCCATTCGACACAGCTTTTCTGTTAATTTTGCATCTTCCAATGCCATTATATTTTTGGTTGTGGGAAGTTGCAGAATTAAACAGTTATGTTTTGTACACAGATTATTTCAACACTAACAATATCAATGTTCCTTCACACATCGTTTTGATAAAGTGTTATCAGAGACTTGTTGGGAAGAGCAAAGGGGTATGAGAATCAGGGTCACCGATCAACTTTTGATGATGAAGAATGACTCAATGGAAAATTGCACGTAATTAACAAATTTCCAGGAAATAAGCATAAGGACTGTGCATTGTAATCAGGCAGGAAAGAAACTGGTTTTCTGTGAAACATTTTCCACACGACTAGAATTGTACCTTTTGAAGAATGCTTCAAGAGATATCAAATACAGAAGAAATTAAATTTTAAATGTTTTCAAACTTTAGAAAATAATGAAACTTTAAAAAAAATAGAGTAATTGTTTTTAATTAAACACGTTAATGATATATCAAATGATATACTTGATGGCATCGCTAGTTTAGATGTCTGCACTCCTTGGCCAGCATGTAGAATTTAAAGAGAGTTCATGGGTGTGCACAGCCCATAGAATACGAAGCGCAAAGGGTTAAGAAACATAACATGCCTCTCCCACCACCCTCCATTTGTCACTCAAAACCCATGTCCTCATAAAACTCGCCTCTCTCTCTACAAAACTTGTAATTCTTTGGAGGAAGAAAAACCTGCTTTTAAGGGCTTAGGATGTAAGAATGCTTATGAAAATGGAGCAGGTCTAAATTTCCAGTCTCAGCTCTTATGGCAGCTTTTATGTTTATTTATGTCACTTATTCTCCCCGATGTGGAAATTGTGCATTTTTGTCACCAGTTTAAAAGTTTTTTAAACTTTCTTGGAGTTAAATCGCAAATTTGAAATTAATATTGCAATGTAGAATCAAAACTATCATTTATGTGTACACTTGTCCAATTTTTGTCTTACGGTTGAATATTTGGAAAAATTTGGTACTCTATTTATCATTGATATTTTACTTAAAGAGGGTACACTCATATGTGTGAGAGCAGGGAAAAAGTAAGGCGGTTACTCAATTGATTCTTTGAAAAATTAATCTCTGAAAATTGAAAGTTCATTTGCTTTCGATAGATTTGGTAGATAAATATCACTTTGATTTGTGGGCCAGAATGTACTGAATCCAATGCATTTTATTTTAAAAAGCTACAACTTTGTTGCACTGAGCCATTTACAGAACTGTAAATGTCTACAAACTGGAAAATGTCACGCTGCTTAAAACAAAATGGGCCCCATTTGTGAACCACATAAAATAAAAAAATTAAAAACAGTTTTGAACAACCAAAACATGAGGGGATTTATATGCAAAGTGTGAACTTTTTATGTGATTGTAGGGTGACCAATTTGTTTAATTCTGAACCATTTAAAATGGAATGACCTCTTGGGAAGAATTTATTATAGTTTTGTTAACCTACATTTCGTTTTTTCTTTCCTTCATTATGTGCTGAATATTTATGTGGTAACTTTGAAAATGTATGAATGAAATGTATCTAGTGGTGCTACAATAGCATGTACTTGTATGTGCTGTTGGTGTGCTCTGTGGCGTAACCTGATGGAGCCTTTTCCATTGCTCCCCCTCCCCTCCTTTCCCATCAACCTAGACATTACAGCAATCGTCTGATTCATAGTTCGTAAGTGCAGTTTTGTAATGACAGTATCCTCGGATAGGAACTAATTAACAACTCAAATATTGCAGGCAACAATATTTTATCATACAACAATAAGAATTACAAATGTCCATGGGAATATGGAGAGCTAAATATTTCAGGCAGATAACTCTGTTTAAGACTTCTCTTGATTTCGATTTCTCAATTTCAATCTGACATTGAAGAACTATGTCAATAAACCCTTCGCTTTCATTTTGTATTTTTTGTTCTATTGTTCAAAACATTCACAATAGGTTCTCAAGTTTTCATGGAGGCTAATTCTTTCAGGTGTTTTCCAATGTTTGAATCCATATGCTCTTCGTTGTGTGGGCAGCTGATCAGAACAAGAAAGTAGAAGGCAATAAAAACAAAATGCAGACTTTTTCCACTGAAGAATAAACCATGATTGTGTAACATCTTCTCCAGAACAATGTTTTAATTTTCATTTGAACCAACTTCAGTTCACTGTTAAGTGGTTTGTTGGAAGAAATGGATCATGCCAGGCATTTTTTTTAGTTAAAATCCCATGCATATGCACAAGTATCATGGTGACGCACCATCTAGACTCCTGAGTACAAGGTTTTAGAAATGTACATATTGTATTCAAGGTTGTTAATAAACTGTTTATATGTAGCTCATGTTTGTGAGTGTCCATTATTACCTACACCACACTGGCTGGCTGGCACATTAGAAGTCCATGATCTTGCTGAAATTCCTAAGGCAACTCTGTGAATGGTGCACTTATGTAATGTACAATGAAAGAAAATATTTACTAGAAAACTTGATTTTGAGAAACTTCTAGAGATCATTTAAAGTATTTGTTTCCACAAATCCATTAAATTATCAAATATATGTATAAAGTAATTACTTTCTGGTGAGATGTTCTAAAAAATTTACATATTTGTAATATTTGAAAGTCAGAATTTTTAATCAGATTAATCCTAGTGTCATGTGATTGGACATAAGACCTTAAGACTATTCTTTGGCACATATCATGCATGCATTGTGCTCTACTTGTACCAAACGTTCCACCTACTTATACCAAAGAATAAATTCAATACTTTATTCAATTCAAGATGTACAACTGGATCAAACATTTTTAGGAGTTTTCGGAAAAATTGACAAGTTGCAATTGAAATTTATGCAACAACTACTCACCTTTTTAAAACGTTCATAATATCATCTAAAGATCTAATTTTGAAGAACAGAATTCATTATGAAATGTCCATCTTCAATTATGTATTCACAGAAGTTCACTGGCTTCGCTAGCCAAATATCTTAAGTACATTCTGTGAGGTCATGGAGGTTAAGTAACTTGAGATATTGTGGGTTCCTGTATGGGTGACTGACTGGAAAACCCAAGGATCTAATGTGCCGAGCCCGTGGCCAAAGGGATAAAAGGCAATGACAGACTTCAATTGATGATGACTGATGAGGTTAAAGGAGGATTACTCCACTACACATTCAATGTCAGTATGTGGCTATATAGATCAATGTTATAAATCAGAATGTTAAGAAAACAGAACATGTAACAGAACTTTAAGAAAAATCAATTTTTACAATTTTTGTAAGTTTTAAGTAAATATTGAACCAATACCATTTTTATGGGCACAGTTTGCTCTATTCAAGAAAAAATTGGAGCCATTTTTGAGAAAATGTTGATGTTCTTGGGGCTTTATGTATAGTACTCTCAAAATTAAAATATTTCTTTCTAGTTTGCTGATATTGATGGAGTATCCATTTTAGGGAAAAATCTGTGTATGGTTGTGCTCTAGTGTTGTGCACCACTAATGGATGTTTTAAAAAAATGCCCTTTTCTCAATTGGAGACTCCCAAAATGTGAATTTCCATCAAAACCTCCATCTGTTTTACAGCATCACTTCAGTTTCATTATACTGCATGTACTCCGTGTACACTATTGTACAGGGGAGTAAAAGGTGATTGGGTGTTGCTTGTCTGTGGTACCGATATGTGCTAGAGATTTCAAACAAGTTTATTTCATTATATTAATATATCTTTCCTGGAGTTTTCCAAGTTTCTATAAGTTCTAGACAATTCTGTGGTCACAGTAAAAGTTCTTAGGTGGGATCTATCTATCTTAAGAATTTTACCCTGCAATCACAGAATTATATAATTTTAAAAATGTGTTAATTTTGATGATTATTTCTCTCTGCAGGCAGCAATAAAGAGAACTTTATCGGAGTCTGGGTGTCCTCCTCACATTGTGGAAGACCTGATGAGGAATGCACATGAGAGTAATTGGCCTCCAGGTTTGAACTCTCTAAAAACACGACAAACAAATAGACGGCAATATGACAATTATGTTTGCAAGCGTATACCAGGGAAACAAGCTGTTGTTGTTCTCTCGTGTGATAACAGCCATATGAGTGAAGATATGATGGTAGAACCTGGTCTGATAATGATTTTTGCACATGGGATTGAATGATAATTTGATTTGAATTTTGATCTACATTGCATTGAACAATACTTCCAATGAATCAAGATGCAAGTAGAGAGTGTATATGTATGTACGTGTGTGTGTGTGCATGTGCGTGTGTGTTCTGTTTAAATGTGGCATTATGATTCTGATCCATTCCTTTACTTACATCAGTAAAACCTTGTATTTTATTGCACATTATCTCTTTTGCTTTTATATGTTAAATTTGATGTCGGATTAGTTTTGTCCAAAATTGGTTTGCCTGTTAATGATTGTGTTTATTTAAAATGGCAAATGGTATTCATTAACGTTTTATATTTCTGCATAAAATTCAGTGAGTGAAATGTTATTGTATTTAGTAGTTTGTTAAAAATTTTAAATATTAAAATGTCACAAGATTTTAAGTAATCATTTAAAATAATTTTCATCACAAGGTTTTACTGAATTGTCACTATTTTTTTAAATTAATAATTAACTATTGTAAAATGATATTCTTGAAGTGATTCTTAAATTTAATTCCCAAAATTTTATTTGATTACATGAACATACATTTAATGTACTATAGTTGACATGTGGAAAAATCAAAATCTCCTCAAAATAGAAATGCAGAAAAGCAGTGTATGCTGAGTAAGGTCTCCTGTATTGGACACTCATTTAAGTATAATGTTTGCAGCTTTTTAAACGAATACAAATTTTTGAAACTGCATACTTTTTAAGAATTTAAACTTTTATTATAACTTTTAATTTTACTTCTTCTAGCTTTCGTTATAATGATTTTTTCAAATTTGCTGGAAACATGAAACAATGTGTGTGTGTATTCAATTGTATAATAGTAATTTTATTGTATCTTTCAGAAAGTAATAGTGAATACTAAGGGCCTTGTGTTAGATGATTAGTTAATACTCCATTCTATTATTTGCTCTAAGAGGGTGCTCATAATTACAATAAGTACTCTGGTAAAAACAAGACAACTGAAAGTTAAGTTAAAGCTGCAGAAATGGCCATCTATTAAGTGATCACTTCTGTTATGGCCATTTTTTCGTGTAACATTGATTTTGCCTTCAGACAAGTAAATATTTCCTCTATAAAGGGGTCAGTGGCCAGGCACATGGTGTATACTATCCTGCAATTGACAGGCACATCTTTCTGATGATTTTTTGATTTTAACCCTTAACACCATAGAAACAAAGATATTTTTATTTTCACTACTTCCTTATTTGCAATTTTTTTTACATAAAACTAAGGGCAAAATTGTTACTACAAAACAATATATGATGAGAGTAGTTATCCAGAAGCAAAGGAATAATGAATATATTGATTTATGATCTTCCTGCCGTGGGACAGATTTTCAGATTACTTAGAACAATGATATCTAGAATTTCATATCTTGTGAGGGATTCATTTCTGTTTCAGGTAACAAAATATGATATTCATGCATGCTCTGAAGTTTCTTCAAAGCAGCTTGTGGAAAGTCTAGTGGAAAATCAATTCCAAAGGGAAGAAACAAACATAGATCTGAAAAAAATTCAAAATTGTGCAAAAACTGGAAATTAATCGATTTGTTTTAAGTGTGCAAAAGTGAAAACCTTCCAGTATTGTTACATTTATTTGTCACGCAAAGTATTCTTCACTGCAAATAACAACCGCCAGTGCATACATGAGTATAAATAGACCACATGTCTGCTTCCCAAATTCTCATAACCTTATTTAAGCATTCTGTACTAATGACCATTTTTCTCCAAAACCAATAGTGATCGCTAATGACCAGAGGGCGGATTTTAATGAATTGTAATTTTTTTAAATTTTCACTTTAGGACAATGCTGTTTAGTATAGAAATTAATTTTACATTATAACGAAAGGAAATGAATCATTTTTATGTCATGTTTTTGCATTTTTCTTTGATTTTGATGAATAAGTCATTTTTTATCACATCATTTTAGTGCATTTTTTGCTGATTTCATCAATTTTAATATCATTTTCATGATACTTGCTTGAAATAATATTTACAAAATGCAACAAATGTTCTCTACAGAATTCCTTAGTAGCGTATTGAATTTCTTCAGTCATAAATTGTAATGACAGCCGTTGTATGTAATCTAAGGTTCCTCTGTGCCTATCAACCCGTGTCAGTTTGTCTGATTTTGAGATAACTAAAGACAAAGATTTCCTGGTAAAGAACAGTCCAAACCAAACGTTTGCAAGCTGAGTTTACTTGAACAAATGGAAGAAGCCTTGGTTACATCAGTGATGTATCCAAAAGGTTGAGTTGTTTATCTGAACTGATTTTGATCACATTTTTTATATTATTTTTCTCTGCTTTTAGGGCATTTTAAAAAGATTTTAAGAGCATTTTATTGATAATTTTGGCGATGGTTTAGGTTATCAACATCCAACTCCTACTAATGACAAATTTTACTTTAATGTTTCAGGGGTTATTTATCATTTGACCCCATCGATTTTTTCTTGCATGTTTTATGACCCTTAAATTATACTGTCCTCTAGGGGATTTATAGATTTGTTTTGTTGGGTGTTAGAAGCTGCATCTTTCAGTATATGGACAAACGTTCGACAGCCAGTAGTAAAAATATTATTCATTTATGACTTTGAAGTTAGTCCAGTGCTCAGAGCTGCTAAGAGAGAAAATTCTTGACAAAAGGTGGATCTGTAGATGTAAATGGTCTGTCTTCTTAGGATTAAGTAAAGTCTCTTAACAAGTATAAATGCTGCCATGAGGTTATTAGTGTTTGAATTAGTCTTCCATATAGTGAGGTTTATAAGCTAGATAAACCTTTAAAGGGCCAAGTAGGGTTTGGAGCTTGGTTTGGGAAAAAGAACAAGAAGAAAAAAGAAGTGTTGAAATTGAATTTTAATTGATGTGCTTTACATTTCTGGGAATTTCCTTTGTTGGGTTTCATCAATTTTGTTGTCTAGAACTTTGTCAGTTATGAGCCATGATTCCATAGTGAGTTGCATAAAAATTAGGTCAATTACAGTTGTCAGAATGGAACTATTTAAGGATCCAGAGTATTTGAGAAGATTTTTACAATTTTCTGAAATAAATTGCAGGGGAGTACAGCACAAATACATATTAAATTGCCTTTGTTTTAAGAGGCAAGATGTGAGGGCTAATTCCTGCGTAGTTGATTTAATTATCATAGATCACAATAAAGTCCTTGTATTCTTTTATGTGGTACATTTACTAGATTGCTTCATTTGTTCCTAAGTTTACTGGATAACAACTCTGTCATTGAGATGCAATCCAAGAGTTTAAGACTAATAGAAAATCTCAAGACAATTAAAAGCATAGCAATTATCAACCTGTGTGATGACAACCTTAGTTTATTATGTTAATTAATTATAGATTGAAGACCAAAAAGAAAAAGTAGGTCTTTAAAAAAGCATCTGTGTTGTTGTAGCACAAATTAGATTTCCTAAATTATGTAAAAAATGAAGGGGAGAAATATCTCAAAATGTTTTGTTGCGATTAAGCCAAAACGTAATACATTTTTGAAAGTAATATGTTAAATGTTTCAGACCCGACATGCTTCTTTAATATTTAATTTATAACTAATGAATTAATTATCTCTGGCTTAAATTAAAGAAGTTTCTCAAAATATCAAGAACTTTTTGGCTACAAATTATCCAAGAATAGCACTCGATTAAAAATTCTAAAACGTTTTCACAAACTCATATTTTCTCAAAAATGAACTATAAATTTTTCTAAGCTTTATTTTTCTTTAAAATATCCCAAAAAATTTACATTTTATGACCTGTGATTCCATAATATTTAAAAAATGATGGAGAAAACCTATTCTTAGCTCAAATGCAATTTTTTTGATACAAGTTCAATAGAAATTCAACACCTTATGACTGAAAAGAAGGAAATTTTATTTACTGAATGTTTTGAAAAATCAAGTTTGGAATCATAAAGAGATGTTAGAGATGCTGTAAAGCTGTTCAAGCTGTAAAGTGATGGCGGAACTGTTTTATGCCATATGCTTCTGTTTATAAATTGAAATGCTTCTAATTTATGTTACACCTGTAATTGAATATTTTTCTGAATAATGAACAATCTTTTATCTTCTCACAAATCTCTTAAAAAACAAAAAGTCAAAATGTTACCTGTAAAAAGCCTTTATGGAATTTTCAAAATTTCATACTTGTAATGTGGTCACAAACACCTTTCATAGGTCTGCATAAATCATTCCCTGGGCAGAGTTAAATAATTTTCACAACTACTGAGGTGAAATGTGCCAACAATAGTATCTGTAGGATGTTTTAGCCCCAAAAGATGTTTCTTCTCATATGAATGCTGTCAACATTTATGTTAATTAATTTAGATGATATGCGAGAAGGTTGCCAACTACTAAAATATATTGTCCAAAAAGGACAATGGACAAGAGCTAAACTACTGGAGTGTAGATTTGGATTTATTGTTTGCAAAATTGGATGAATATTATTTTGTCAGGTATCTTGGAGTGTGGAAACAAAGTCCAACCAAAGGAAGAGAGGTTGAATAAAGTGAAATATTTGTAAATATCAAAACCAGGAATGATGAAAGGAAAATTCTTTCAAATACTTATAAAATCTAAAATAAATATTTCCTGTTATGTCATAAAATTGCATTTCAAGATGAAAAGTAATATTTGTTAAAATATCCAAACCCTGTCCATAATTGCGAGTTTTTTCCCTCCTTAACTTTTAATAGCTGTTAAGGAATGCTAAATTTTGTGGAATCATTATAACGTGAAATTACTACTAGCCAGTTTTCATTGAGATCAGCATTTGCATGTTCTGATCAGTGTTGATGTATACATAGATTCAAATTTCCCATGCTTAATCTCTAGATTATTGTTTAGCTACGAAGAAGTACAAGAACATGCTCTTCTTTATAATTATTAATATTAAATGCATACATGAAATGCATTACTGAAGATGATAAATTGTATGAATTATGTTTAGTAGCAATTGCTTTGGCCACCTTCTGTTTTTTACATAATATTTCTCTTCGAAAATCATATTGTCAAGAAAGGAATATGATTTATTTATGACTTCTGGGAGGAAATTATTTTTCATTAAATTTCCTAGAAATTGTAAATAAATATTTAACTATAATAAACATTGATGAAAAGTTGTTTACCAGCAGAATATTTGAAATGATTGAAAGTTGGAAGAAAATTTAAAAAGTTTTTCAATACAGATTTCCTTACTTTTCTGCTGTTCTTACAGAACTGCCTTTCTATATGGAAAGAATTACAGCATCAGAAAAAGTTTTGCTGAAATGTGATTGTATTGTAGATATTTGAAAATGAACTGTTTTGTCCATACAGTTATGTTAACACATTAGTGATGGGCTATGAAAAATTCTGTTCAGTAGTCATGGAGTTATGAATTACCACAGAGAATATTTGTTTACATTATAACTAGGACTACAGCCTTCAAGATGCTCACGATCTTGTCCAATTTAAAAAGCATGTGTTTTGTGTATTGTTTGCCTCGTTACTTGCATAATAGTCTTTAATATTTTGAATAAAAAACTTTCTAATTAATAAAAATAATCATTAAAATGCAAAATTTATTTTTGGCTCAATGTTGATTTATGCCCAGATTATACTAAAATTGCCAAACCTTACTCCATTTAAGTACTAAAGTTATATGTTCTTAAGGTTGCACATATTTTAACCTTGGAAGATGTTGGGCACAAATGTACCCCGTTTTCTTTCCTGTAAAAACATGTTTTAAATAACTCGCTTGAGACTGTTGGTAATAATTCAATAGTCTGATGTACAAATGTATTTATTTATTGTAAAGGCAACTTTAAACATAGTTTGTGGGACTCTTAGTAAGCATACTACTTTTTGGATAGATAAATTACAGAAATTTAAGAAAGAAAAGAAAATGATCTATATCCAATACTGCAGTTATATTTTAATCAGTATTGCAATCAACTTTATGAAAAGAAAAAATGTAAGCTCTCAAAAAACAAATTTTAATTAACTATCAAATATTAGAATCTATATATAAAAAGTATTTTGCTTCTATTAGGGACATAACAGGTCAAAGTGAATGCATTTATCTCATGCCCAACATATATTTTGTAAATGGAATTTATTTTACTGACATGTAGTTTGCATTTAAAACACACATTTGTATTTAAAGTTCCATGCCCAAATTCCTTAGACGTATGTTACAAAATCCCACATATTTAGCTTTCTTTAATTGACTTTTCTATCTTGTGAAGTTAAACAAAATTCATCTGCATCTTCAGAGTCTGAATCATTATTTTCTTGTATAATTTTTTGAAAATCCTTCTTTAATAGACTGCAGCTTTTGATGAAAAATAAATTGGCATGTTAATATACTCTGTGAAAAAATTATACCTAATATCACCTATGAAGTGCAAAAGTACTCCAGTGGAAAATTGTTTTCTTTTTAACCACTTTCTGAACATCATGATCTCCTGATGAAAGATTCCAAGCAGTACAAAGGAGTTTGTGTGACAATGTCATTTCTCCAATGGCTGCAGTATTAGATATAAAAGATTGTACCCTGCTGGTACACTTAAGGGTTAATTACCATATCTTGTTTCTTGTAACATTTATATTTTGACAGATCTGAGAGTTTCATGCCTGAAGTTACTGATTTAAGTCTTTCCAAATACATGCTGTTAACATTATTTATTGATCTTGAAACATGTTTTTGTTGCTTCCAGTTGTTCAGTCTTCTAAAATAAAAAGTTCAGTTGTCATTGTACACCAAACAAGTGTCATATATTTGAATTCACTTGAAGTAATTTTCAACCTAATAGAATATTGATCTGTGGTTTACTCATGTAGAATTTTCGAGTGAATAATTTTCTTGAAGCAGTCTGTACCCATTTTTATTCATGATTATGTAGAATCTATATAAGGTTGAATAATAGCTACGGAGAGTAATTTGAGGCACATATTGAAGGATAACTCTCTTCTGCAAAAGACTAGTGCTGAATTCTTTACTTTCTGAACCTCTAAAGACATAGAATACTTGCAATATGACATAAACAAAATTCTTTTTCTCAAAAGATGCAAGATGTGGCCGTTATGCAAGTTTTGAGGCATACATTGTGTAAAAAGATCATCTACCCTATAAAATGTGCAATAAAAAAATGTGTACTTCTAGGCCTTAATCATTTCTATATTTTTTAAGCAATTTTTATTTGCTACATAGGCTGTATTTTTACAGCAATTTTTTTCTGTTTTAACATAATTATCACTTGGTATCTGTGGTTTGTGAATGTTATTTTCATTACAAGATTCTTCATTCCATGCACTCATATGATCTGTTTGTATTTTAGGCATTCCTAACTTAAAATTAATTAATTGTAATTATTCATTTTGAAAAGTTCAATTCAACATTGTTGCACACATTGCAGTTTTATTTTTTCTTTAAATATTTAGTCACACATTTTGTATGTATGTGTGTGAGTATGTTAGAAACATTGATATTTGAGACCTGTGAATTATTTTTTAGTTGTAAAAACAAAAAAAGAAAATTTGCTCACCTTCTTCCATGAAGATGTGCTAAACCTAAAATGTAGTCATTTGAATGCTAGTTGTACTGGGATTGTATAAATTCGTGTTACTTTTCTGTTTACAAGGTCTAATTAATGGGGCCCAGTCACCAATGTGCTAACAATGTTAAGAAAATGTTGAAGTGTTATCAGTTGGCTGTGGAGTGAACTCTTGTTTTTTTTTTTTTTTTTATTTTTTAAATTTTTTTATGTTAGCATCTGAAGACAAAGTAATAAAGCTTTACTTTGTTAGAAGTTGTGTTAAGGTTTCCTTGTATATTATTTTGAGTTTTTGTTTTAAGATAAAATTTTGTCTTGTTTAAATGTTGACAAATAACTGTGATCTCCTGTAGATAGAAATCGAAGCATGTATCACTATGTTAGGAAAGATATATTGTGAGTGGATATATTTCTGTGTACCAGATTTCTAATTGTAGCAGTGAGAATGGCTTAGAGAATTCTGGCACTTATAAATAATTTTACTGTAGTATTCTTGGTGCACATGGATATTATTGCCATTTTACTTGGTACTAAAACAGGCTATCCCACTATTTTAATTACCGTGTGAATTACATATAATTAGTTGACTTTTTGTATATGCAATTAGAAATATTGAGAAACCATTATTATGAGCATAGTATAGTAAAGAAAACTATTGGTGAATGTAATCAATGTAAAATGAAGATTTTGTTACAGGTTATTATACAAGTTCAAAATTTTAAGATGGATATTTCTTATATTGCCATACTCTACTATGTGTAAACAAAATTCATGAATAATTAATTCATCATAAATTGTGATGCTTTTATATTGAGTGACAATATCTCATGTATAAGTCTACCATAAATAGGCTTATGAATCAGTGTAGTTTTGAGACACGGAGATAGTCAAAGTTTTTTTAATTTACCTGTGATTTTTGTTGTGTTTTGTGACCGCCAGTGGCTCATAGTAGAAAGTAAGAGACATAATGGTCTACGTGCATTATTAACTGCAATGAGTTACTAGCATTCCTATGTTCTTTCTGCTGTTTTTCTAGTGGTATATGGTTGCGTTCTTCAGATGCTAATATAACTCGTGTTTGACTGATGTGGGAATGTTACAAAGAGTTGTAATCTGGCTGTGATATACTTGTTACAAATTTGAAAGAGTGACACAGGTATAATAGTGTCACCTAAAACTCTTTAAGATAACTTTTTATCTTCTTGATACTCGTAACTGACAAATTTGTAATTAAAAATTTTCCATCAGTCATATTGTCATGCTTTTTTATGGTCATGATGTGGAGGCGTTAACAGTTTTGTTCCTAAAGAGTTGAATGCCTTCTAGGTCAAATGTGCATTTAAATGTGTCTTTATCACTAGTCATTAATGTTCAATTGTAAATTGGAGTTGCAGTATTCATCTGAATATAAAGTACACTTATAAAATTATCTGTCTATTCTTTTTTTAGAAGTGACAGGTTTCATTAGATAGTGAATCTTGAACATTTTGTGTCTCTTAACAATCGATCTGTTATACAGTTCATTGTATTGACTGCTCTATCTTTTACATTTTGTCTAAAAAAAATGATTCAAAGAATAAAGATCTTTATAATGTCCTTTTGTGTATTAATTTCAGAATGTCTGATTAAATACTTTTTAAAAATGAGTACATCATTAATTTAACTGAATTTGTTAATTAATAAATAAAATTCCAAGAATTTGCAGGGTTTTTTTTTGTTGTAAGAATGACCAGTTTGGGACCACCATTTGTCACAGGTGCTTGTTGATGACATCAAATTGTTTAATTGAACATCCCAACTGAACCTTTGTAGTGCTGGGTTGGGGAGTAAGTGAATGGGACTTGGATATACAGAAATGGTACTCTGAAGTTGGCACCTTCAGTTCTTTGGAAAAGGGGTGCCCAGTCAGGTACAGTATATCATCTTATTCCAGGAAAAGGTGTCTAATGTAGTGAAGTGTCCAAAAGAGAGAGTTTTTGTTGTATATTATTTAATTAGACAACTTAAATCAAATTTGGCTTGAAGAGAGGGGATTTTTTCAGCTTCGTTGTGCAATGTTACAGGGAATTACAGTTGAGTCTAGTGTTACATTACATTTTTAAACAATTCATAAATTAAATTTGTTAGAGATTGTAACAATGAGTTTATATAAACCTAAACTGATCAATAATTTTGATCATTAAAGTCCATTTACTATTCATTTTGAGCATTTTTTATTATATTATTGTAATAAGTTGTTAAAAAGTTTTTAAATTTCTAGAAATTATTATACATTTATTATTTTATGGTGAAGTAAATTTTGCAGCATTTGTGAAATTTTTAGACATTTTAATGATACATTTTAGACCTGTTCTTATGCTTCTGTTTTATTACCACCTGACTAAACATCTGCTGTAAGTTAAGTAAGTTTATTTTGCATTACTTAACTAAAGGATAGCTCCTTAAATTAGCTGTAAAAAATGTCTTCCATAAGAGAGTTTAGCTTTGAGAGAAATTAGAGTTTCCTAAGCAGACCTGTTTACAAATATTTTTTGCACAATGACATGAGGTATTATTTCTGGAATTGACATAATCGCAAGCTGAGAAATTGATGTGCAGTAATGACTTACTTGAGATAAACTTTCATCTTGAAAACAAAAGAATACTAAACACAAAATCCATGCATCATTTACTACTTACTTTTATGATAATTTTTTTTAGGAAAACATTACTGCAAGTATTGTTCCAAATACATGTGTCACTAATGTCCTAGGGAATGCCTTCATTTAATTTTCTGTGAATGCAAGAGGTGTTACCATATAGTATGTAAGAAATTACTGTAGACTGGTTTGCAGTACTTGTATTCTTTTGTGTTTACTTCAATCTACATTAATATTCATGCATCTAACTTACAAAAAGGACCATTGCATCCTCTATAATAAATTTGAAAGAGTTAAAATTGTCGCATAGAATATAAATATAATAATGGATATATTTATGTGTGTGGTAAGTACATACATGCAAAGTCATTAATTTATCAGTTGGGTAATTTGTGGTTTTTAGAAATAAAATTACAAAGCTTTTAATTGTCATTTATAATTAAATTTACTGTGCATGTACTTGTAGTTTCTTTATGGCCATACATTTCTTTAAACAATTATTAGATTTTATTTTGGGTTATTGCTGCTCTTATTTATATTTTCTGTTCTTGCTCCAGTGGTGCAGTATCTCTTGACGGGTCACTTCCCTCCTAGGAATGAAAAAAATGTAATTAGAAAGTTTCATTTCAGAGGTCAACCATTACTAATTTAGTTTATTCTACAAATTTTTTTCTTAAAAACGTAGCACAGAATAACTGAGTAGATATCCTCTGTACCAGCTTCTTCAAAGCCTTTGACATGGTAAACCATTACATATTATTTCACACTTCAGAAGAAATAGGCATAACAGGTTCCTTCTTGAAATAGGTAAGTAATTACCCGAATGGAAAAATTCAAAGTATAAATCATTTGTGTGTAGAGATATTTATATCTCTTCTGGGATTCCTCAAGGATCGCATCTTGGACCGCTCTCATACTTCATATTAGTAAATGATTTTAAAAAAGGCTTGCCCAGCTCAACATTTTTTGCGTGTTGCGGGTTCAGTGATGTAACAGTTCGTTTATCAGACTGTTATACCAAAGTTCGCGGGTTCAATCCCCATTGAAGCCATGGATTTTGGAGGGCAAAAAAAATCCTTCCTACGCCTCTCTTCAGAGGGGAAGTAAAGCCATCTGTCCCATGTTGTAGGTCCTCAAGCTTAAATGACGCCTCTGAGCAAAATTCAAAATACCTGTTTCATCACCCGAGTGATACCTCCTCTTTCCCAGACAGTGAAATAAGCCTAGTATAATTTGCATGGTCAGGTGGAAGAATAGACCTCACGGCCTGAGCCTTGCCAGAAAATAAGGCATCATTAAACTGAATTTAATTGTAACTTTTTATTATTTGTCAACGATCTAAAATTGTACTGTTATTAATTCTATACATGATTGTATGAAACTACAGTTAGATCTTGATTTGATATCGCACTGGTGTGATTCAAAAAATCTAAAATTGAATGTTGGAAAATGTACGTTGATGTCATTTACTGGATCTAAAAATTCCTATTGTATTTAGTTATAATTGTGTGTTCGATAAAGTTTCTCAGTTTGATGGTCTTGATGTTATATTTGACCCTAAAATGAGTTTTAAATTTAATGTTGGAGCAGAAGTCGATATATCCAATCATATGTTAGATTTTGTGAGGTGTTTCCAAATTCACCAATATTAAAACTTTATACATCTAACTCATAAGACCTATTTTGTTGTGTGCATCTCAAGTTTTGTTCCCTTTTTCGCAGTTACTTATTTCTAAGCTCAAGTCTGTTCAGATACAAAGTTTTCACATTATTACACTGAAGTTGCTACAACTTTAAACTTAAGCGGACTGCAGTCATATAGAGATTATTTTGACCTGAAATTCTTATATAAATTACCAAAATATGGATTCAATCAAATAATACTCTTTTAATTCCTTGGAGTGCCCTTGTATGATCAAAAGAGAACATACTGTTTACCATTCTTTGTGCTTAAACTAACTCTTACTTCTATTCATCTTTGTCGAAAATGTATAGGCCAGCAAATCGAAATTGTGTTAACATGTTCTCTCCTATATAGCAATTTAAAATATTTTTTACATGGTTATGACATGATCTTTATAAGTTCTATTCTGCTTTGTATACCTCTTGTATTACTATTTGTAAATCTGACTTTTGCTATGGAATGACTTATGTTAATATTCATCATGTTCTTTAGAAGTTCTACTCTGCTATGTTTACCTCCTTGTTCTGCTATTTGTAAATTTGATGTATCTAATTGTTTCAACGAACACATAAATAAAAAAATATTTGCATTATAAGTTTTATATAAGTGGTACAATCTTTTATTTAAAAATTGCTCCATTATGTCTGTTGTCAGTCAGAAAAACAGTTTATATTGCATATTTTCCATTGTGAAGGTAGTTATGTGTGCCTAAACACAGTTATTTTTAACACAAATTGCAAGTAACTAGAATTCAAACATTTCGATGATTGTTACAACCTTTTCCAACCCTGTTTCGTTTTACTCTTTCTCACCTACTCTATCTTTATATTGTATCTTTATATTGTAAGTATTGGGTTACTGCAGTAAAAAGTGACCATTTTCCAGCATAAAAACTTTGAATTGTTTGTCCCTGATGTCGAGAAAGTTGATCAATCTTCCTCCTATAAGTAATAACTTACATTCTCTAATGTAGTCCATTCTCTAATCTGTTGTGTAGTTAGAAACATTGTTGTGTGTCCTTAGTAGCGAAAAATGGCTTTAAGGGAAAATGTTCATATATACCTAGAAATTTGTTTATTGTGTTTGTTTGATCATGAGTCTGTTTCGGTTCTTGAGTCCCATTTAGACAATTTTCTCCAAAACTGACATTTCCCAATTGATTTGGCCAAACTCTGGGCCCTGTGAATTTGAAATGGAGATTTTGGTGTTTATAGGTATGTTACATGAAGACTCAACGTTTTCAAAATTTTCTCTTGCCTTAATCAAATCTGCTCTAAAAAATTATCTCTTTAAATGAGGTCAAGTAATATTTTTTGTGAAAATGAATGATTTTCCTGTAATTTTTGCATAGAATAAAGACAATTTTTTTTAACTATAAAAAGTGGCTCCAATTTTGTCTGATTCCCCCCCCCCAGCAAATTTTAGGTAAAATATGTGCCTGAATTTCCAGGCTCTGTAAGCATACTTGCTCTATCTGAGAACATTATTTAAGGAAATAAATTTTACAGAAACAATATTTTGCTGCAAACCAATTTTTTGGTATCAAGAACCCACAAAATATTGATTCTGACTACACAACCATAGGCCTCCACAACATAATACAAGAGGGAGGGTAAGTATATTTCTGGACTCTATTTTCCATTAAACTTTATTATTTATATATGACTGTATTTTACTAGAAAATAAATAAAAAATACTACAAAGAGAATGAAATTATAACATGAATTATGCTATTAATATATACAATTGATTTTATTCTAATCCATTTACAGGATTACCAAGTGCTTTTAGAGGGCCTCATCCCCAGATGTCATATAATAATTCCCCAAATTCCCATGGTAAAAAGAGAAATATTAAGGGTTGTACGTAGGCCTACTTAAAGAAATAAAAGGTTTTATTGCAGAAGGCAATAGGGCCCCTGTGAAAATTTTCCCCTGCACCTTCCTCCTGTGCGCACACCCATGTACACAGTATTAGAGGAAGCAATTTACTACATATAGGAGCAATAATTATTCACTTTTCTGTACAGAATATGCATTTTTCCATCCAAAATCACTCCTCTTCACCGCGTTACAATACTACATTAAGTATTGTATGGTATAATACATAAGTAGTAAAGAGAAAGTAAAAAGAGGAAAGAAAGAATAAACAAGTCTCTGAAGTAGTAATAGCAGCTGATATCACAAATTAATTAGGAAAAAGAGTTAAAATATATTTATAGAGAAAAGAAAAAAACAAAAGTAAGATTGATTCATACCAGTAATTTTCCTTTTTATGGTAATACCATGCCTTTTCAAAAAACAGAAATACGATAGCCAGAGCAATGCCTATCCCAAAGATCACTATTGCTGATGTAACATGTATCAAACTTGCAGATGAATACTTTGGTCCGGAAATACATTGACATGGTGGGAAGTTTCTCTTTTCTGCACTTTTGAATAGACCTGCTTCTTGCATACGCAGTAACCTGAAGATTATAAATCATTAAAAGATATTAAATTTGATGCACAAAATGTTTAAATGTATTACCAAACAGTTTCAATTTGGTAATTTTCATGTAACTAATTTGAATCTATATTTATATCTATTTTCCTGTAAATAAAAATTTTATATTCCTATGATTGAAAATAGTTTGAATTATAAAATTAATATTAGTTAATGAAATAAGCCAATTAATAAATTATAATGCAAACAGATTAATGTGAAAAATTGTTTTCTTTTTTTTTTTTAATTTTTAGCTCACTTTTTAACGACTTGGGTATAAAGTGACCACTGTGATTGTTTTAACTGTAGGGGAACTTAAAAGAAAAACATAAGAACAACACGAATACACACAAACATCCATGCCTGAGGTGGAATTTGCACCCCCAATCCTTAGGGCCGAGGCAGCTACAACCCTTCAGCCTTAGCAACCTCGGCTATCCGGGCCGACTGAAAAATTTTTATATCATTCAAACTGCTTCTTTTTTTTCAGTTCAGACAAGCAAAGGAAATTAACCTTTAACGAACTAAATTCAACCAGAAATTTTAATATTTATATTAAGAATAAGAAAAAGTAGTGCCAAGTTCTTACCAATAATTAAAAATATCAATAAATGGGGAATTTTTGGCCATAGCAAATGCTTTGTAGTGATCAGTTCCTGGAACAGCTGCAAGGGTGATTTGGCATGCATCTTCATTCTGCAGTTTTGTTGCCATATAATATTTAATGGGATACTGAGTTGCCATTGCTACTGATTTTTCTCCATTAATATGTTCAAATAACATTTTTAAGTTGTGGATACGATTGTGTTCTTTGAGCAGTGAAGTAGAATATAGGCTTATAATGGCAGGATCTGATGACTTCTAGAAATGGAATAATTCAAGTTACTCCTTTGTCAATGAATGCTCAGATTGCTGTGATTATCATATAGATCGCAACTCATACTTGAAACATTTCTGGTATTAGACCATCCCAATAAACCGCAAAATCAGCTTTCATTCGATTTACATCTGTAAGTTGTACATGAATATCTTTGCCTTGAATTGCTAAAAGAGATGTTACTCCTGCTGCAAATGCAGTGTATAACAAGTACATTGTGAGGTATCCAACAATAAAAACAACACTGCAAGAAGCTCCATGGGGTTGTTCAGTACATCCTGGAATGTAATTTAGTATGTCAAGTAAATTATATTTTATACTGAAATCTTATACATTGAGTTTTTGACACAAACATCTGTTTTGTATTGATAAGTATTTGTACATAACCAAAATAAAAAAAGAAGTATTTATAGAAAATTATTTTAGTAGTGTAAAAGTTTTAATAACATTGTGTAAGAAGAAAACAATATATTTATTACTAAAAGTATTTAATTCATTATTTTAAAATTTTAATTGTTAAATATGCCCATGATCCATACTAACTATGTGAAGATATTAAATAGATAAAAAATACATTTTGATTATAAATCCATACCATTTTACTGGACAGACATTTTATAAAAAAGAGGTATTACATTGCCCCTTTTTGTGTAGCATAAATACAAAAATGTATCACTATAATTATTCACAAAAACCAAAGATTTAGTGGAAGGGATAGAGCAGTCTCAAAGGAGATGAAAATATCATTGACGGAGAATGAACAACAACAGATTGCCAAAATTATACTACTTTGTTAGATACTATTTTCAATTGGGTACTCAGACAAGAGAAAATTAAAATTGAAGTAGATTTTGTGCACTTATTTACAAAATGATAACAACAACAATAACAATATATAGCTCATGTCTTTTAAGGAAATAATTACCTTGTTGACAAGTTGCTGCAACAATCCACAAAGCAACTTGCATTCCTCCCCAAGCCTGAATATTCTCTGTCAGTTTAGACTCAAAATGCATACAAAAATACAGGCACATGGGTAGAAGAGCCAGAATAAATATAAAACATAGCCACAGAGATTTCCTAAATGTAAGAACAAATACATCTTGGGTGACTGGTAATCCAGATGCTTTATATACTAAAACACGTCTGCAATAGAATTAGATTCAAATCAAAATATGGGAAATAAGACATTGTTAATTACTATTGCATATTGTCAAAAAATTCTATTTAATTTTCATTTTATGTTTACAGAGCTTGGACTCATACATTTTCTTGTGTCGTGTGTGAAGGCCAAATTAATTGGATTAAATTTATTTATCATGAAAATCCATAAAAAATGTAGACTTATGGGGAGAAGAAAAAACCTGTACATGTTTTCTTGAGCACTTTTATTCATATTGAAATAATTCAACATAATTATTCTGAATAAAGGTACTGAGTGTGGTTTACAACATTTGAAAACTTTTATGCTCTAATGTGATAGAAAACTATTTCCATTGGCCAACATAAAACTACAGATTTGATTTTATAGTTTGTTGTCAAAATAACTAATCCTGTCCTTGACTCCTCCAAATATCTAGCAACAAGAGAGTTTCAAGAAAATGTGCACAAGTAGAGAAGTCCAGTCCAGAAGCAAAGCATGGTTTTATTTGAGCATTTGTTCAATGAATCAATATGATCTTAATGGATCAAGAAAAAGATCAACTTGTTAAAAAACCAGATTGAGATTGAGTCACTAACCCAATGCTGAATTACAAAAGTTGTTACAAGCATGTTAAGTCTTTTGTCATACAATAAAAATGATAATTAATGTATTAATTTCAGAATTAATAATTTTTTGGTTTGATATTCAGTACAGTCTAAATTATAAAGAAACAGTTATGCAGCAGAAAATATTTTTATTGGCATTTAAACTTGTGAATCAATTTGAATAGTATAATACCATCTGGCATTATGTTGTAAAATAACATACATGTATTATGCAGGCTTTTTGTAGTGAACTGTTGATACTAATAAATGCGATTCCTATGATATGTGTTGTATTAAATTATAGATATATTGTATGAAAATGTGTTTCCACCCTATGGTGGGAGGTAAGAGCAGCCTCTGAAACTTTCAAAATTGGAACACTTAAATTTTTTTCAAAGAAAAAATTAGTACACATAAGCTGCACAGAAAATTTACTCAAAATAATAATTCAGTCCTAATGATGTAAGTCACCCTGACAGAAGGGTGACACCATGAGTTTCTGCTAACTGACTTTCAATGGGGCATCCCAAATAATGATTCTCCAGATTCCAAAATATTTGTTCTCTGCGGGGGTAATGGTTCCTCCTGCTCCCTCCTCAGTCTACAGTTTAATCTTAGAGAATAAACTGGTCCTAACATCTAAGAGTAATAGTAAAGATAACATTAATTACATTTATCCCTCTGACCTAATTGCACAATTATTTTGTTTTGTATAGTGTATTTAGCCATTATATATCCCAAAAAGGGCAATTGGCCTCGGTGTTGTTAGATCCCAGAGTTCCTAGATGGTCACCCAACCAGGAACCCGTAATGTTCGAATTTGCTTAACCTTCGTGACTTAATGTAGTTTGGCTAGCGATGTGGGTTTTGCAGTTGCAGTCTTTCAATAGAATGGCCTGGATGACCAAGGGAAACCAGAAAAACTGCGGTCAGAATGTTGGACGTGGGGATTGATCCTGGACCTCCCGAACGTGAAGTCAGAGCGCTACGCACTGAGCCACTTTGCTCAGTACAATTAGGTTAACTAAGTATTAGAAGCCTGCCTTTGGGGTAGGTCAGGTGGGTGGAAAAGAGTCAGTATGTGTGAAAAAACATAAATATTTCAAGTCAATGTTTCTTATTTATTTATAATAATTTAAGTAACAGTAGTTTTTCAGTTGAGAATGTAATTCCTAAATCTCGTTTTAATCAAATAAATAATATTTTAAATTTCATAACTGCTAAGTACCATGTATTAAATTAATTTTGTGACATGTTTCAATGATAGATTTTGCTGATGTTTTTCCCCTACTCTCTGCTTTGATAATTTCAAACATTACTTCCAGTAATTCTACAGCTCTGCAACATTAATTTCATACCTAGTGCAAATTTACTACTATTGAAATTCAACGGACAAAAATCATTTCTGCAAAAGAATCATATTGCCATCACTGAATTCTTACTTGGTATGCAATGTGGAATGAAGAAAATGCACTGCACTTGAGCGAGCAGCATTCACTGTAGGGTGACATATAACTAGATCAGCTAGATCCTCAGTCAGCAATCCTATGAGTCCAGTCCATTGTCCATCATTTAATGTTCCCCATTTATTTCTACCAATGGTATGAGCTCTGGGACAAATAATGCATTTATAACACAAGTTTATGTATTTTGTAAGCACTCAAGTGCATACTCACTTTATGTGTAAATGTTTTATTAATATTTTAATAATTTCAATGCTGTATCCTCCCAATAAATGTATTTCATTAGAATTTTCTTCTACATATAACTCACAGTCACAGCTATAATCTGATTTTCCCTAAAACATTTACATATATATAATATACATATTAGAGTTCCCTTATAGTTTTGAATTCGTTTATTGATACCATTCATAGAGATGTAACATACATCATCATGAACTCTGTACACAGTTTCATTTTGAAATTATTCATTTAGAAGGGATGACAACTTACATAAAGAATTACACTGTTTTAAAAGAGTTTGAAATACAGAAATACATTTTATAATTCATTGAACAAATTTTGAAAGTAAATATTGATATACCTGTGACAAATTCTGAATGTTGAATTGTGAAAATTGTAAAATGTGATGGTTTGTCATCATCTCCCACATCATATTGAAAATAACTGAACTAAAGAACAAACATCAATTCACTTAATTAACACTACTTTTTGCTTTAATGTGTCATTACTCATGTCAATTAAGTATGTGAGTGTTCTTGACATTTCCTTACCACAATACATTAAGAAACAGGAGCACAAGTAGTGAGGCAGATAATTTTTCTCTATTTTATTTGTCCCTTCATTATCGTGGATCTTTTATTGATATTTACAGACGTCTTATTATGAATTCCCAAGCAAATACATATGTGATAATATATCCAAAAGAAGTGCTAAACTAAAAGACTGGACAAGATGGCTCTAATACCAAAAGTGAAAATTGTTAGCATTATTGATGATATCAACAAAATAAATCAATAAATATTAAATATCAGTTTTTTGTTACATTTCTTTCCGTTTTTTTTTTTTTGATATTGAATTCAATGTCATATTTTGTTCTCTGAATTCTTTAGATATGCTATTGAGGTACTTACCAACAACACTCCTACTCTCAAGATGGTGTTTTGTAAACTTTTAGATCTAAGTAATATTTTAGTTTTGTATGAAAAATGTGTTATGTGTTTTAATGGCAAGCTATTCCACTGGACTAACTTTTGAGCATGAATACTTTGATTTGATGATAATTTGAATACATCCCAGAGAATAATATTTGTATGATTCTTCTCTACAGTTACTACATTTATATTGCTGTCTGCGTATGCCTAACAAAGAAATTATTAATCAGAACTTTTATAGGTTATACAATAGAAAGTAAATAAATTCATTAAGCGATTTCCTGCGAAATATAAACATACCTGAAGAGGCCCAAAAATGTTCTTTAGTTCTTCAGTTAGAGAGCGACTGCTGTCAATTTTTATATCAAAATTTTCCATGGATAAATTGAAGAAAATCCACCAGGAAAAGTGCTTATTCATCATTCTTTGTTTGCTAGCCTAAGATAGAAAGTTTATACTTACTTTCATGATTGATTGATATTAGTTCATAAATGTCTCATTCTTTTTATTATTATTTTACCTCTTTTAGAAGGGCCAGTGAATACTGGCAGGGTTGAATAACAAGTACTGGGAGAAAAGAAGCTTTAATATTTGGTCTCAGTAAATCTTTAATCTTCTTCTTCTCAGTAATAATGTTCACAAACACAAAATCACCAAAAGTGTTTCTCCAAATTGTCTGTCTGAACAAACCTTTTGAAAAGAATTAGAGGAATTCATTCAAACATTTTACTGTTTTGGTTGAATTTTATACAGGCTAAAGAGAATAACTGATTATATTATTTACCATGTTGCCTGCAAGGTAACACTGCAACTTCTTTCCACTCTTGCATATGAATTATGTGTTTAAATATTCTTAATTCATATTCATAATCATTAAATGAAAATGCAATGAATATATTTTGTAAAATGAATATCACAGTCACAGAAACTCTCATTGCCTGGCTGGAAAATTATCATCTGAGGTTCTTGACCAAGAAATATTGATTTCTTGAGTAAATTTGGGATCCCTGATCTATTGACACAATGAATGTGTAAATATACTTGTGAAATTGGATGGTATAGATTTTCCATCATAATTTTAACATTGATTTTTAAAAACATAAGACTATTGTTCTAGTTAACAATGTATGCACTGTCTCTTGTTTTAAATATGTCTGCATTATCTGCATAATATATCTTGTGAAAGTTAGTTCTCTTGTTGTTAATGGTGCTTGGGAAATGTTTTTCAGTAATCAAATATAGATACAACAACTGTGAAATCTTCTATTAGTAATTATAAATGAACAGTGATCAACAATGGCCCAAAAAGTAAAAAAAATGGATAAAAACAAAGTAAGTAGTACTTGAACATACTATGTTACATTACTTCACATCTCTTAATATTATTTTATTTTCAGGTCTACTTATTTACAGTTGCAATCTACTTAATAATATTCATTGAATTCTGTGAACGAGTTTCATTCTGCGGAATAAAAAGTAAGAGAAGATTGATCTTTAATATATACAAATACCAATGTATGAAGAGCTTTATTAACTTTATATATTTTGTTTTCAGCTATACTTTCACTCTATCTTACAAACATTTTAAAATTCTCAGAAAAATCATCTACTCTTATTTATCATATATTCATTACGTTATGTTACCTGTCTCCAGTAGTGGGTGCTTTGTTTGCTGACAGTTTATTGGGGAGATTTTGGTGAGAACCACTTCATTTATGTTCACAATATTTAATTCCACAATGAGTTGAAACAATTCAAATATTTTTTATACATTTCAGGACAATATGCTACTTTTCATTAATGTATGCATCTGGAAGTACAATCTTATGTCTTGCCTCATTAACACCAACATCTTTGTATCCTGTGTATGTTGAACCTAATTTCATTCAAAACCATGAATTGTATTTTTTTAAGGAAAAGAAGAATTCATGTTAATCATGTGTTTTATATTTTTAGCTCATTCACTATTTGGGGTCTTGTTCTAATTGCTCTTGGTACTGGAGGTATAAAACCCTGCATTGCTGCATTTGGAGGTGATCAGTTTACATTGGATGAGCAAGATAAACTGAAAGGATTCTTTTCTTTCTTTTATTTTTTTCTTAATGTGGGAGCATTTATGGGGATGTTATTAATACCATTCACACATAAAATAATAGGATGTTTTGGAGTTGATTCCTGTTATCCTCTGGCCTATGGTGTTCCTGCATTTCTTATGATTTTATCTCTGGGTAATTATCGAAGATGTATTCTATAATCTTTCTTCAAATCAACAATTATTGCAAGTAGCTGAGTCAAATGTGTATTATAATATAAAAAAGTATTTTTTAATGTTAAAATAAAAGGTCTAAGTTACTGGTGCATTAAATATGCTACTTGATGATTTAATTATATTTAATGCATAACTTTAGACTGAATTTATTTTCTCTAGATTTGAGTATATTTTTTTCCCTCTAGCGTTGTTTGTAATAGGAAAACCATGCTATAAGATCAAAATTCCAAAAATTAATATCGTCCGGCAGTTTGTAACTTCCACTAAGGTATAGTATTCAATGGTTCCTTCATTCATTAACATACGTCTTTGATCTTGTCAGCATACTCAAGAATACATTTATTTCAGTATGCTCTAGGAAAGATGAAGAGGAGTCCTGATACTATTGTAGAACACTGGCTAGATCATGCAAGAGATAAATACGGCTCAAAACATGTTACAGATATGAAAATCATTCTTCATATTCTGTTTCTTTACATTCCTTTGCCTGCTTTCTGGTGCTTGTTCGATCAGCAAGTAAGTAACATGTGAATTTTTAAAACAGATACACAGTTCCTTTTTGAACATGAGTGGGGGTGATGTGTTGTATTGAGAGATACACCTTGCCATTTTAGTGTGTTGAAATTTTAAATTTTCCAAAGATAGTAATATTTTTGAATTATTACAAAGAAATTCCAGATATCCACTTATTAATATTCTTGTTTTATTAGTTGGATGATCTGTTGTGTAGATAGTGGATAGACTACTCACTGAGTGATTACAATAAATCATCTTTCCAAATTTCAATGATAGGAACCTGTAAAAATTTGCCAGTTGGTTCAAGACAGAAGATTCTCAAAGTTCTAATTGTCCGTATTTAAAAATTGCAATTTTTCACAAAAATCGTGTTTTTCATAATAAAATGTGAACAATCTGTCTGAAGAATGTGTTTTTTAAGATTTATAGAGGATGTTTTTACCTTTAATTTTAATGTTCTCAACTTGCTTGACAAACATACTGATCAGAAGATCCTATAAAGAATTTTCATGGATTTGTCATGGAAATTTGCATTACTTGATATTTAAAAAAATAAATGTCTGCAATATTTTGAGTTATTTAGTGTTAAATAGATAAAGTCAGATGCCTTTTAATTATATATTTGCAACCAGGTGGTAGAAAAGAATTGGGTTAGATGGAGTGACTGAAGAAAATATTCACATACGAATCAATTATATATTATAATTAAACTAGATATTAACACATTGATTTTGATATTTACAAAAACAATTTTCAGAAATAGCAAGTAGTAATATCTTAATAGTTTTGTGTACATTTTCACAATTATACTATAAATAGGTTGGTCAAATCAGTAAGACTTGTTAGATTTTCACCAAATCAACTATGTGGTAGAGGTTTTGAGAGGGTAGGTTTTATTGTGTCTGGGAATAATTTTCAACATAGCAACTGGTTGCAAAACATTGCAATGAGTTGAAATTTTTTTAAACATTTCAAGAACTTTTGTTTGTGGTGTAATCAACTTCTTTGTCCGAACAAGAATGAACTTCTTTGAAAGTGATTTTGCCTTTGACTGCACTATTATCAGGTATTTTTCTTCCTTAAGCTCAAAGAGCTCGCTTAGTTCAACATCACCATCATCATCATCATCATCATCATCATCACCATCACAATCACTGTCTTGTTGAAAATACTAGAATTTTGCAACATGTTGAATTTGTTTTTTTTCTAAGGTTTTATAAAAAAGAAGAGCAAAAGCAACGTCTTCATTAGTTTTTAATTTCTTGTCTACTACACACGGTGATAAAGAAGCGGTTTAAATGTTACAGACTAAATAATGTTTTACCAATTTTTTTCTTTTCACAGCAGCAGTTCACAAAATTCGTGTGCCTTAGAAACACCTAGATTATCAGATGCTTCACTTTCGTCATTCAGTAAAATCAAATGCCAAATACTGTTAACCTCACTCCTCTGGAAATTTATGAAATAAAAAAAATAATTTTAACACTAATTGAAGTGAATGTACTTAATATTGGGGAAAATAGTTGCTGCAATTATATAGTAATTGTCCGGGGGTGAATCCAGAGGCAATTTTGTGTGTGTGTGTGTGTGTGTGTGTGTGTGTGTGTGCGCGCGCGAGCGCGCGCGCGTGCGTGCGCATGTGTATAATATATATCGAAGATAATACAAATAAAAACAAGGTAAATTATTAATCGTAACATACTTAAAAAATTAAAATATTATGTTTAATATTTAATGAATACTTTATAGTTTTAATTTAAAAATCATAATTTGTTATCAAAATCGTAGAATTCAAAGCTGCAAACGACGAAGGAATAAAGTATTATATTTTTCATCCTATGATACAGATGTCAACAGATAGAATTAAATTAAAAATGCATAATATCGATTTAAAAATTAAACATTTGCTTACATACAGACATTACTGTCCAGGACTAAAGAAAGTCTACAGGATTTCACAAAATATGTTTCAAGCATCTACTACTTCGTCGTTTTATTAGATTTCTTACTCTTTTCTTCTTATTTTTTTAAAGATATTTTATTTCTCTTCTGAAGTCTTAGTAACCGCGCCTTCTGGCGCAATTAAGCGATCCATGCCCTATTCTTTTGTTTTGGGCACATTGTAACTGCGCGAAATGTCACAGCGACCCATGATCATTGATAGTCGCTTGGCACCTATTGAGAGATCCATTTCCGGTTGCGTCGGCCACACACTACGACCTGGAAGTCGCCGTAGCACCGCTTGTCAAGCCTATGGTCAAGCGGAGCAAGAAAGAGATGTGAGTTGTCACATGCCTCTGGAGAACAGTCGAAGACATTTTATATACGCACCACTGGGCTAAAATACAGTGATAATCAGGAATCTCATTCGTAACTAAAAGGCTGAGAGACCGCGCGGTTATTTTCTCGATAAATTTAAGACGTTTCTACAATTTGTCTTGTGTTTCTCATTTTTATATTTCCTACACTTTCAACATTTTAATTTTTTCTCTAGACCTTTGAGAGGCATATCCCCCTCTATCCATCCGCCACTGCGATTACATCAACAAAAGAGCTTGAGTTAAGGATCTGAATTTGTTTTGATAAAAAAAAAACACACACACGTCACTTTTCTTTCATTTTAGGACATTTTAAAAACATTTTAAGAGTATTTTATTGACCATTCTTGCGATGTTTTAGGCAGGGTTGCCATATTAAAATGCTCAATCCAGGACAATAAGAAATGGATAT
>BOPP01000292.1:672587-693576 GCA_017312745.1 Gryllus bimaculatus | reverse complement strand
ATATATATATATATATGCAGGCATACTTAGAATGTAAGACATAATTGTGAACAAGTTGTCACTATTATTTGAACTTATATTTTGGAAAATAAAAGTCCATTTGTCGGTCGAACTGTATTTTGTTTGCCAATCAGGTGAGTTTACAAGATGTTTTCAATGTTCGTTAATAAATACAATCTCATCAAACAACTTGTTCATGTTTATGTTTGAAATATGTAATAGTTCCACAATTTCAGCAAACATTTCAAATTCTGGCAGTTCTGAATTATTAACTTTAAGCTTTGACAACTTTTCGATTACAGACTGTTCATCGAATTCAAATCTTTTTTCCACATAAGACAAGGCTTTGCTATAAACATTCAAAAATTCTTTTTCAAACTTCTGATTTTCATAAAAAGTCATGTCTTTCAGTTTTTGCATGACTTCATACCCGAAAAACTGTTTCTCTATCCTAGAGGAGAGTTGTTGCTTGAAGTCATTCAAAATCGCGTACAAGTCAATAATTGTGGTACTATATTTTGTAATAATTTAATGGGCTTTTCAAAAACTGCAAGCAAGTGATTGGCAAACAATAGATTCATCTCAACTGTCGCACGATTTCTTCGTTTTTAAAATGCAAATCGTTTTGTAAAGATACAGACAAGTTCTTAACATTACTGTGAAAATATGAAACTAATGCCGGCCATTCTCGTAACAATCTTTGTACACAAGGTTGTAACGATAACCATTGAGTCACAACATGGCGCGAAAAATCAGTAAATGGAACATTTAAAAATTCACAAAAACTTTGAAATTCACTTCGACGTACAGATGACAAACTAAAATGTGCGTTGATTTTTAAAACAAGGTTCTCAATGTCTACAAACAAATCTTCAAAAGCATATCTCGAAGCATTGTGCAATATGTGCGCATGCCAATTAGCTTTTACAATATTCGGATTTACTTTTTGTAAATTAACGAAGAGCGAATGAATTTGACCGAAATTGGCGTTTGTGTTGTCAGCGCTTAGAGCTATAACTTTTTAAAAATCTAAATTTAAATCTTTAAAACAATCATTGACGCAAGCAAACATGCCATCTGCAGATTCATCGCAATTTTCGTAAAAATCGAAAAATATTTTGCTGCAAACCATCGGTTCGTAAAAAATACTGTACCACTAATGGGAAAATTTTCCGATTTCTCTTTTTAGATGTATCAGTCATAATAGAAAAATACGAATCGTTCGTTTTTATTTCGCTAATCACGTCTTCTAATATTTTTGGTCCTAACACGTTTTCAACAATTGCCTGTGCTTTTGTCCTTCTACAAGAAACTTTGCAAGAGTTATTATCTTTTGACAATACTTTAGGAACAAGTTTCATCAAACAATCTAACGAATTATAGGATTGGTTATGTTTTACTGCATGATATATGTGAGCTAGTTCAACTGCAATAACTTGTAATTCTTCAGGAGTATCCTTTATAATGACGAATTTTCCCATCAATTGAGAACTAGCAGATGCTTTTATCTTCGAGCGATGATGTTCACTATTTTCATGCTGCTTGATGGCAGAGACACTTTTCAATTCAATAGAAAATGTATTTAAACAGTATTTGCACAGGCCTTGAGAATCGTTTACCTTTTTAAGCCACGTATCGTATATTCTTGTAACCACTTGTCATTAAAATGACATTTCCTTTTCTTGTTTGAAGTGTCCATTTTTAGATATTAATATCTAAAATAAAATTGAATATATATCAAAATTTATACAGAAAACAATTATTTTGTTATATTTGATCGTTGGAAATGAAATTCCTGGATTATACATGAATATAAATATCGATCATTTCATTTGCAACGACCAAATAATGTATTTTAAAACATAATGGACTTACAATTCAAATTTTAAAAAATTAGTTTCAAATTCAATAAAAAAACAATGCAAATAGAAGCTTTATCCACTTAAAAGTAAAATTATCTTGGATTGATATGTGTATTGAGCTAATTGTAGGTTATTTAAAAATATCATTTTTAATATCAGCATTTATTTTCTTATAATCATTATGTAATATCTATTATTATTATTATTATTATTATTATTATTATTCCAGGATCAGCTTTTGAGCTGTATCCTTGGATTACAACAAGGTTGTTACGCCTTGTAGTGTGACTTATGAGATGATAGGTGAAGGGACAAATCACAAAATAGACATGGTCTACGCAGGACTCAACCTGCAGGGCCTCCTTGGCAGCAAGACGCGGCTGCGCACGTCCTGTGCCACGGGGCGACTCTATTATTATTATTCTTATATTTAAAAAATTTTAAAATTATTATTATTATTATTCTTATTATATTATTTTGTAGTTTGAAGGCTTAGCATCTAAGGCTTTAGCGGTTTTTACTGATCGTTGTTATGATTAATCATATATTAAATCTAAATTTTTGAAAGAAAAGATTGGCTTCTTTCAAGAATGTATTGTTTTGTTCAGTTTGTGTCTGTCGGTGCGAGATCTTAATCTCATGTTGCCTGCTCATGCCGGATCTGTCTTAAGTCTTGAGAGATCTAAACGGCAGTCTGTTCAGAAATGTTTCACTGTCAGAAGTCTTCCGCAGCCGGATGCAGATGGTTGTTCTTCATTTCTTAACATGTATGAAGAAGTCATTCTTGCATGCGCCTATTCTTTAGTCGGGTTATGCGAACTTGTTCTCGTCCAGCTCAAGCTTGACATTTTGGTGCACCATTTACTGTATTTGTTTATGGGTGTAGTTTTCGTGGAAGGACTTGTTCCACGTGGTCTGCCATTCTGTGAGGATGCACTTCGGAGAAACAGCATTTTCTTTGCATCCGTGAGGTCGTATTTTCAATATTCTTCCTGATTGGATGTTTCCCGGCATTTCGTGCTGCAGAAATCGCGCTTCTTTCATTTGCTAGGATACCCAGTGTCGGGCACCAGAATGAACGTAACTGATGCTCCTCGCTGTTCTAATTTGACCGGCCATGCTATGAGAATCATTTGTAGCAGTGATCTACCAGTTTGGCCCGTCTATTGCAGTTGGAGAAGACTTTAGAGAAGTCTGTGGCAGATGACGAACCTTCCTGAATCGAGAGTTTCACAGTTCGCAAAGACTGCAATTTACTGCAATATAATTCGCAGTGTACACACTTGCTTCAGGTGAATTGCCAATCCCTGGACAAGTTCTCAGTTACAAATTGCGCTTCCGCGCTGAATGTTGTTCTTGGAACCCATCTTGTAGATTAATGATGTGATTTTTCATGTTATTCTTCGATGAACCTGATTGAAATCTGACTTTTAAATCTATGGGAGGCATTCTGTTTTTCTTTATACTGTAGTATCGAGTCTTACTTCTGGCATTTTTAACATTCCCAAATTGGAATTTCATATGGTTTCGTGTTTCCAAAACTGTGTAGGACGATGTTTGTAGCACTTGGCTATCATGCGATTGCGCGGATGTTGGCTGACGATAGAGCTGAAGGTCTTTGACTGTAAATATTTACTAGCTTAGGTCGAGTCATGCAATGATGATTTAAATGTTCGGTAGAGACAAGAATTTATTATAATCGTAGCATGTTTTGTCGTTGTGATGTAGGGCGACCATGGGTGCTGGTTCACAGTAGAGGCTTTGAGGAAGGACTACGTGCGGAGACGCGCAAATGCATATCGGAGACCTGCATTGTGAACGGGGTCTAGTTTCCTTAAACTTTATTTTCTGCTGAGGAGTACACTGCACTCCATAATCTATTTTGGACATCACCATGGATTTGTACAGCGCGCAGTAAGATGTCTCTATCTCTTCCCCAATTTTAATGGAAATGCAATCTTATTTCATTTCAGAGGCTGTTTTGCATCTACGCAAGGTATATTCTATATGCTATTTTGCCATGTTAAATGCCTATCAAAAATTCAGCCAAGGGAATTTTTGCCGTTTCATTGTATGCCAGTTGACACCATTCAGGCTCAGCCAGATCTCTGTAACTTTCCTTTTCCCGACTGAAGTGGACGGCAATTCCATTTTTGGCTTGCTGTAAAATGAGAAACCAACGTTTTTTGCGTTCTGTACTAATTTATTGATGGCATTTTGCATTTTGAATTTGGACATCCAGTTATTTGGCTGAGTAAAAAATATAGCAATGTCATCTACATACGAGCATTTTCCTAATTGACGCTCTATGCCGTCAAACATCCCGTTAATTCGCTATTGAATAAAGCGGTGCCACTCAATTGAGAGCCTGCGTACATCGTTCTCTAGTACTTGGGCTTTCTGAGATAGACTGCCCAAATCGCGAACGTGAAAAGATTGGTACTAAGGAAGCTGGTATATGAATTTTTGGTAGTATCCTGCTTATTTGGCCAGTTTTATAGCTGTCTCAGACATGTTATGTCGCCAGGCTTATCGAAAGCTTTTTCCAGTCAAAGAATACGGTAACCATATGTTTTCTTTTGATGAGGTATTCTGAATTTGCGTTTCCAGATATATTAGCTGGTCGAATTGTAAGTGATGTTGTCTGTATCCGCACTGAATGATGTTTAGGAGGTTGTTCTTTCGAGACCCATGTTAGCCGGGCTGTTTGACCATTTTTTCCAATATTTTTTTCTCTAGACAGCATGACGCGATACGGCGATAATTTTTCAGGATTTAACTGGATTTCTTGCTGCCTTTAAAATTGGAATTATTATCTCTTCTTCAGACTTGGGGTAGTTACTTTGTGTCAAAATTTATTGTAATAGTATTTTAGTGCAAAGTGACAAGTATTTTCTTCTTCGTAATGCGACGTAGTATGGCTGTAAGGGATATTGTCTGCATCCCTGCTGCGCGTTTCCAGCTGCATTTATGGCTCTTGCAATTCTCTCCATGTAAAAGAAACGTTATAATGGCTATTTATAATTGGTTGTAAGTCAAGTAATTGTTCTTCTTCGTCTTCTTTTTGTCGAGAAAGTCTTTAGCGATAAAGCTACTTGTGTCACTGGCCTTTGGAGTATTGGCTCGTAATTGCACTGGCTATTTCTCAGGGGTTGCAATAAGTTGTCCTTCGTGGTTCCATGCATGTTATTGACTGAAAACATTTTCCCCAGCTAATTGCCGGATTTTCTGCATATTTTCCGTGACTTTGGCTCGTCAAAGTTGATGGTTATTACGTAACTTTTCCCAGCCTTATCGTTTTGCTGTTTAGTATTTTCTGCGAGCGAGCACACGCAGACGCTTGAAAGCAATAAGATTGTCTTGCGGTTGGTGCACGTCTATATCTATTGAGGCGCTTTTCTTTTCTCCCTCGTTGCATCTTTGGTCATCGTATTTCCACCATGGTACTGGAATCCTAGATGAAGCGGCACTAGTCTGTGGAATGGTATTTACAGCGGAAGATAAGAACAGTGTTGGTGACATCAGCTAACGTCTTCCTCTGATTTCCACTGACATTTATTGGTGGTCATACTGTGGGGAAGCTGGAGCCAGTCTGCGCGGTTGGTAACAAACGTTTTTGGTAAGTGTACTGTGTTCTTTGCATGTTTGTATGAATATCAACAGAGGAAAGTGATCACTCTGATAAAGATCTGGCAGTGGTTTCCACGTCAGCCGAGTTAGCAAGATTTGGACTCATATTGAGAGATTATGGCTGAGAATGAGCCATTTCTAGCATTAAATGAGTGGCTTGCTCCTGTGTTTAAAAGTACGTAATTCGTTGTTACGTAGCAGGTCATCGATTCTGAGACCGGAGTCATTTGTTCACGAACAGCCCCAGTGGTACTGAATTATATTTTTTTTGTTTAAAAAGGCATTGAAGTCGCCTAGAATTAGAAATGGAGTCTGTAGTGATCGATTCAGTCTTGTTAGATCTTCATTTCGCAATGAGCATCGGTGTAAGTATAATGCAACATACCGTCATCTTCAATGCTTGTGTAGGGTTACAGCTACTGCTTGTAGCAGGTGTGTCGAGATCAAGAAACGACTAGCAGGATGAGTATTGCTGATTCAATATGGCAAACACCACCTCTAGCTCGTCTATCAGGTTTACGTCCACTGCGAAGGTTTTATATCCTCTAAATTGAAACGGTCTTCTGGTTTAAATGAGTTTCTTGTAAGCACACACACATTGGTGTTGTGATTGGCAGTAGCAAATTTTCAGCTCACAGTAATCGAGATACAGCGTTGATATTCCACTGAATTATATTTTCCATGTTGGAATGGGGTTTCTGCTTGCTTGTAGAGATACGTAAGATCTTGTTTATTTTCTGGTTTTCCCTTGTGCCATTCCTTCTTCTTTCTTTCTTACGCGGGAGTTTTGCCATAAGATCGATGGATGGCTAATCATTATTTTCAGGCACTTACCACGAAACTTGTTCTCAGAGCAGTGGTTTGTGTCTTGATCTTGTCATTTGATTTCATTTTTTGTTTGAGGAAGGTGTCCTCGGTGTTCTTAGGAAAACGAGGCGATCGACTTCGATAGCCTGTTGGCGATACTTCTTTGGCTGGTATGGCTGCAAGGCCCGCCAGCTATGAATTACTTTCTTGCCTTCATTTGGTGGGGTCTTGGAAGATTCTTTTCCATTTACTATTTCACTTTGAGTGTTTTGAGGTTAAGTCTTCTGTGTGATTTTATTCTTGGAATTTAGTTAAAAGTACCTTTTGCTATGCATCGGGTTATTGCAGTATTATTTTCCCTAACTATAAAGAAGGTAAATTTTGTGTTTTAGTAAACTGTTCCACCAGTTATGTAATATTACCTTTATTTTCAGGACTCACAAGTTTTGTGCTTCGTATAAGCTGATCTTTTTGTCTGCGCTTTAACTTTGTTGAATGCTGCCTCCTGCTTATTATAATAGGGCCAGTCTTTACTCGATGAATGTTGTCCACTGCAATTAATGCATTCGATAGGATTAGGCATGATCATTCACTATGAAAATGGGCTTACACACATGACATACTTTTCATTCTCGCACATCTAGATGCTGGGTGTCCAAATCGTAATAACATTGAAACATGGCATTGGTGAGGAATTGAAACATTCGTACGGGTTAGACATATAATGCCTCTTATCTTTCTCTGGTAAGTACAAACGCTTTGACTAGACATGGGCGCTGAAGGAATTAAATGTCCCATCCCGCCTCATTGTAGCTACGACAGCAAATGACTCCTTGAGAAGCTAGTTCTTAACTTATTCCTTCTTCACTGCAGTTAATAATCACTGCAAACTACAACACATTTGCAGGTAATTCAGTGCTGCGCAGTTGACAGCTATACTTCAAAATCTATAGTGCCTATTTTCTCAATTCCTAGTAATTTTTTACCTGAATTGTCATTAATGTTTCTACCAAGAGTCCAGATGAAGTTTTCTGTATGCTTTTACGGCAGATTCCAGGCAGGTGGTAATATCTCTCATTATAAACGGCTCACTTTATCGAAATTTCGCTTCAGTTCTTTTTACTGTAAGGTAATTTAGTTACTGCCTGCGGCTGTTCTTGAACAGGTATCATAGTTTGTTGATTTTCCAACTTCATTCTTTTGGCATTGAACTCCGGTCTTTTTTCTGGACGAGAGTTTTTAAGGGTTTCCTCACCCTAGTTTCGCAGACTTCATACGGATCCGAAGCATTGCTATCGAATACGAAAGCTTTTGCTATCACGTCGTAGCACTATGCATAGGTGCCGATGGATCCGCACACCCTGGCATTGCAGTCCTGGGTGACGACGCCCGGTTGGCCTGCTTCGCACCACCGACCGCCGGTACTGGGCTCGATCCCTGACCTAACTGTCCGATCCTGGACAGATAACCTCCTCTTGGGTTTTTCTTCAGGGTCACCTTCCCTAGCGTTTTTGAGCTAAACCAGCTTAAGAACGGAAGGAACAAGGGAGACAGAGAAGACAGAGTTAGAATAGAAGGCGTAGAATGAAAGACTCCCTAGCCCTCGCCAACTAATAGCGTCGGGGCGGAAACACAAGAGTTGCCGATACAAGATTGGCCTACAGGACAGAAAACAGATGTGTGCCCACCAGTAAGTGGAAGCATACAACAGAAGTTTTGTGGATGACGAATGTTTAGGGAGTGACAGCGGACAGCTGCCCTCCGATTAGTCGCCTTCTACGACAGGGGGAGGTCCGTTGGTGCTATTCTACTAAAATCCCGACACCACACGGATATATATATATGATATTATATTATTATTATTATTATTATTATTATTATTATTATTTTATTATTGATTATTATTATTATTATTATAAAAGTAATGTGTATAATATAATACAATAATTTGTAACTTACCAATTGTAGGCAAATATTTGTTCAGATAATTTAAGTAATTGAATTAAAACTGCACATGTAGTAGTTTTGCAATTCGAAAAAAAACAACATTTTCTTGGAACCATACTTCATTTGACCATCGCAATTCAAATCCAAACGGAGCGATACTAGCGCTTACTGCAGTGGCGGAAAGTGGAAATTTGTAGTAAAACGCAATTTTTTTTGTAGGGTTGATAAATTAATGTTATGTTATTGTGTTCATAAAATCATATCCGGGCGTTTAGAAATCGATTGTACAGACTTATAAAAACCAACTTAATATTTTATTTTCAAAGTAGGGCACATTAGGCTTCATTGTAGGACTGTCCGAAAGTAGGACTACCGAAAGTAGGACGCGTGGCAACCCTGGTTTTAGGTCTTTAAAATCCACCCTTTCGGTATATTTTCCCATCCCAGGGATACTATTTAAATGCTCGACTGTGAGTCGAGTCTGGTCGGTAAATTAAGATAGATTTTCTTTCAAAATGTTTTGGTCGAATGAGTCATTTTACAGATTATGGAGAATGCCACAGGCTAAACTCAGCTAATGCTGCGATACGATGTTATTCGTTTTAATGATTATCCGAAAATATTTTTAGGATGTAGGGAGAAGGTTATGTAATGCTACGCGAAAAATTGGCAAAATGGCAAAGTATCAACAAAAAATCTTTTACTACTGGGCCCTGGCAATGAAAAAGTTGATAAATCCAGCTGCTAAATTTCGAAAAAAATTATCGTGGTGTAGCCTGAATCCGTGTTTTGTAGGTCCTTAACACCGAAAAATCGAATGACGGCAATACGTCTGTCTGGCTGCCTGTGAACCAGGCTAGAGGCTAAAGCGTTCAGCCAATTTTCTCCAAAATTGATATTTTCCAATCTATCTGGCTGATGTCGTGGACCCTTGAATATGAAACCGATATTTTAATTTTTGGAGGTACATTACATGAAGCAGGTGGAACATTTTTCAAATTTTCGAAAAAAGTGGCTCCATTTTTTGTGATTATTATTTTTTGTTAGATTCAGTAAAGAACTATTCGTTAAAAACTCGAATTTCTTGAAAATTGCAAACGTTCGAACTTATTTCGGAGTCTTCCTACCACTAAAATATTAAAGATAAGGATGTTTTCCCTTAATAGAATCAGTTTCTTAAAAATACATTTTGAAATAAGGTCATTTACAATTTTTCGAAAATTTGAGAATTATCCATGTAATTTTGCGTGAAATATAGTCAATTTTTAATATTATTCAAACAATTTTTTTCTCAAAAGTGGCTCCACAGTTTTTGATGAAATTTTGGTGGATAGTCTGAAGGACTTTTAAGATATTGGTGTTGGTCTCATGTTGGTTTAATACCCTTTTTTGAAAATTGAAAAAATTCAAAAATCTTATCAGCGTGTTCCTTTTCGAAAATTTCACCAAATTAATTTATTTTTTGAATATTTGAGTATTTGCGTAATTTTGTGTGAAAATGCACACTAATTCAAGCTCGTTGCGTCTCACGGCTGCTTATACTTTGATGTTATTTCATTTTATCTACTGAATATCACCGCAAAAATTATGGAATAGTTTATCACGAGTTTATTCCATGGATAAGCACTATTCCCACTTCATACAACCTATTTTTCCTCGGCTCTATTCCGAGTTCGTAAAATTGGACCAGAAATATATGTGGATAAAATCATAAATTCATTACTACGCACGTCTATGCCATGACGTTCTGAAAAATCCCGAATTTGGAAATGACGTAATGAACAAATGACGACAGATAAGCGTTCATTCTATTAATTTTAATATATTAATAATATTTAGTATTTTAACTGTAAAACACGAAATATATAATAAAAGCAAGTGCTATCACATCTAATACCCACTACTTTTCATTTAAAAAAACAGTGGTGCCTCAACAGCACGTGCTTTCTTGCATTATTTCTAAAGCTCCGCAATATTAGACTATTACAGTACTACAGTGCTTCAATTCTACTCTGTACCTGGAAAAGAGTTTTCAACCCAAAAATCCTATTCCCAAACCAGAATTTAGGTCTTCCGACTTAACTCGCCATGCGCCTTACCGCTTCACCAATCAGCCGCTCTGACGTACCAACTGGGCCCGACGTTTATAACTGTCTCAACACAATATCTTCAACACGCAATTTTCGAAAATTCAGAGTCAAACGAAAGTGAGATATCCGCCATTCTTCTAAGAGTTCCGTGTTTTATCCGTGAAAAAATAAATTAAAGAAAGAGTTTTCCTGAAAGTGTTTCTTTTTAAAGTTAGCAGTAATTTCAACTAGAAATTATGCAAAAACTTCTCGTTTTTCGAAAAAAAATTGTAGATTGCCATTTTTAAAGAGCTGGTGTTTGAGAACAGATTGTGTTTAAGACAAAACCTCTATCTTCAATTTTGTAGTTTTGAAACGTTTACTTTTTCCAATTTTCGTAAATATGGAGAGTCTACCTAAAAAAACGTTTAACACATATTTGTTTACCGTCCCTTCATACAAACGAGAAATTTAAAAGAAAACTAGTGGTACTAAAACAGCACGTACTTTCTCGCCATTAGTAATGGTTATGTAATTATGTAATTCTATTTATACCACAATTTTTCTCCGAATTATCTTTTGTAAAACTCATTTGAAATCATAGAACATTTGGTTGGAAAAATAAGCAGAATGCAAGAAAGTAAAATATTTAAACGTTAATAAATTTTACGATACTGATAGCTTTGGAAAATAAATAGATCGAAAAATGTGTAATAGTAATTATTAAATAATATGGTATTGTAATATTCTGCAAATGTATGAAAGTATTCGTTTTTAGTTCGGAACAACTGATTTTGGACGACCTTCGCGAAATTCGTCTTGGAGTGAACTACGACCATAATTGAATTCATCGTACCATCGATAAACACTGGTCCTTGATGGAGCTTCATCGCCAAAAATTGAATGAAGTTCATCCATGCACTGTTGCTGAGTTAATCCACGTCGAAAGTTGTAAAAAATAATCGCACAAAAATGTTCACGATTTAATTCCATTTTTGGGCCAAGATGATCTTTTAAGTTACTGTAAACAACACAAATAGTGCTCGTATGCCAAAACGTTCTGAGTACGTATAACCTCAAAACATCCAACTTTACGATAGAGCTGTTAGTTGCCAGTTGCAACACCAGGGTTGCCAAATCCCGAAACATAAAAGGCAACCTTCGTATATAATAAATATTTCTATTTAAAATAATAATAAAATGATACATTGAATAATATGCAAATTCTAACTTACGCAGCATCCAACTGCGTAAATTGGAAGCGGGTGACTGAAGGCTAACAATCTTTATTTCATATTTATTTCAAATATGTAATAATTTCTAAGAGATTAATTTGTAAACGTATAACAAAATTGTAAGAAACGAAGAAATATTAAATACTATACACATTCTAACATATGTAGCATCCAACTGCCTCAATAACCTAAAATTACGATCAAGAAGTACAGTATTTTCTGAGCGGGCGACTAACTTTGACGCCCAATTACTCCAAAAATACTCATAGTTTCGAATAATTCAACATGACCTTTGAAAACCTGTTTTTGATTAACATTTTTCATTATAAAAATATTGTAGTTGTAGGAAGACGGAAGAAGTTTTTCAATCGTAGAAAAATCAGGATTTCAAGCAACATGAGACCTGCACCATTTTTAAAATGTTCTTCAGACTATCCACCATCAAAATTTCATCAAAAATGATGGAGCAGTTTTTGGAAAAAAATTAAACAAAACTAACAAATTGCCTATATTTCACACAACATTACGCAAAAAAAATACTCAAATTTTCGAAAAATTGTACATAAAGTTATTTCAAAATCTACCTTTAAGGAACAGATTTTTTAAGGGAAAATATATTTTTATTAAGGGAAAGATTTTGAATTTTTTTCAATTATTGAAAAATCAGATTTGTCAACGAATATGAGAACAGTACTATTATCTTAAACATCGTTCACACTACCCACCAACAAAATTTAAGCAACATCAATGGTGCCATTTTTTTGAAAATTTTTAAAATATCCCAGGGCTTCATGTAAAGTACCCCCCATAATTCAAATATCAATTTCAAATTCAATGGCTAAATCAATCGCGGAATATCAATTTTGGAGAAATTCGGCTGAACGGTTTATCCGCTAGCGTTGTTCACAGACAGACGGACAGACGTTTTGCATCAATCGATTTTTCGGTATCAAGGACCCACAAAACATGAATTCTGGCTACACCACGTGTTAGAGGATTTTTCTCTAAATTTAGCAACTGAATTTATCGACTTTTTCGTTACAAGGTCCCTGAAGTAAGTATTTTTGGCCGAAAATTCTCCATTTTTTCGCGCAGCATTGCCTAAGCCCCTTCTTAAGCGCGAGAAAGTGAAAAAGGAGCTGCTTTTGAGAATTTTTTTTATAAATTGCATTTTCCATCAATAGATTTTTGATATGAAGAACCCACAAAGCATGGATTCTGACTTCACAACTTGTTAGAAGATGTAATTTACAGTATATAGGAACCAGGTTTATCAATATTTTCGTTACCAAGGCCTGCGAATAAGAGTTTTTCAGCCGAAATTTCGTCGATATCCGGCGAAGAATAACAACACTTTCTCGTCGTACGAAGTAATTCAAATTCTTCAATATTCTTATAGGTGGGAGTCCAAAATTTCTAAACTTATGCAATTTTTGAAAATTTATAGATTTTAATGAAAGACGGGCTCTACCTTTTTTTATAACCTTATATTCTAGGAAAAAGAATCAGAAAAATTGAAGAAATTTATTAGAACAATTCGAAAAATCTTAAGCGTTAAGTACACCCCAAAACAAAATTATGTTTCAAATTCTTAGGGTCGCGGGATTTCAGGTCGATTGAGGAATATCCAATTTCGCGTATATTCTGGGTACGATTTAGGTGGTAGTGTTCACAGACAGATACGGCCAGATGGAAGGACGACAGACATTTTGTTAAAAATAATTTGTTCTCACTGACGAGGACCAATAATGTGTTTTTAACGTGTATGTGTATAGGAAAAGTAAAATACTACAAGTACGAGCAAGAAAAATCCACGTGTTCGATACCAAAAGCCCGCAAAAAGCGTTTTGCTTTAAAAACTATGTACTTTTTCTTGCAGAATCTCATATCTTTCTCTACGTCACGAATAGTTAATATATGTGAAAGTGAAAATCTAGGGCAGTTTTCGAGAAAATGTTCTAAGAACTTCGTGTACATTCACCTTAAAAATGAATATATAACTATCTAATATTCAGGGCCTCAAGTTTGGCCAGAGCAAGTGAAGAATATTAACTTTTAAAAATTCTGTGTGAATGATTTACGCACTAGTGTTTGTACAATTAGAGTTGTACAATTTCGTCAATTATTAGTGTATCATGCCTTTAGACCCCATTATCAGAATAAGTTAAATTATCGTGGTACCACAATGAGATTATATCCAAAGTAAAGGTAAATCATTTAAATCGAGATGAATTTGTGAAACTTATGACCGAGCAAACTAGAATATTCACGAATTGGATAATCTCATCTTTTTGAAATAGGTTTAAAAATGTAGATTTTTTACTAAGTGAATTTTTAAAAAAATGTTAATGTAAAGAAATCGTTAATATTTAATATTGAGGTATGTAAAGATCGTGCTAAAATTATTGTTCATTGAATTTTTCTGTAGTATTATACTTTTATTATATCTCAAAGTGCACACAAAATTGTTGGTATTGATTTCTCTATTAACCTGTAATATAATTATTTATGGTTTTATGATAAAATAATATTTAATAAAATCAGAGTTAATGCCATTTTTATTCCTCATTAAAAATGTGATTGATGTCCTTTTATAGAAATTATGTAAATAATTTTGCAATTATTACACAAAATATCATTATTTACATCTCTTATTTTTATTTTTCTTCTGAATTGATTTTTTCAGGGTTCACGCTGGACCTTCCAAGCTTCACGCATGAGTGGGAAAGTGTATGAATATGAAGTATTTCCTGACCAAATGCAAGCTTTAAATCCCATAATTGTATTGATGTTGATTCCTATTTTTGATAAGTTAATTTATCCCTTGTGTGATAAATTAAATGTATTGAGTTCACCTTTGCATCGAATGGCTGTAGGTGGTTGTCTTGCTGGAATGGCTTTTGTAGCTTCTGGATTGGTGGAACTAAGGTTACAGGTAAGCCCCCCTCCCCCTAAAAAAATTCATTCCACTTTTAAAGAACATATGGTTCAATTGCGTTATCTTAAGAGCCATTGCAAAACTTTCAAATGAAAGCGTCTTTTACAATGAATGATGATTTTTCATGATTAAATTTCTCCGGAAGTAGCCATGCTAGATTTTGTGGCCACCTATTCTTATCCAATTATTGAGAATGCCCGTATCGGTTGAGGTATTTGGTTCGAATAGCATATTTTCCCTGGACATTATGGTACTTTCATAATATTGTTTCATCTCTGGTTAATCAATTGACCAAATTAACTCTGGGATACATTTCTCATGTTTCCTTGGTGATGTTCCATTGAAAGATTAAAACGTGATAATTCGATTTCGACTTAATTTTTTTTCATTTCCTTGTTTATTATAGTTAGTGTAGAATAATTTTGTAATATTCAGACTGCTAATCGGGATCCTTCCACATTGATCGTTTGTTTTACAATTGAAATTCTGTGATCTATTTATGACTCGTGGTAGTTTCTTCTGCAATCCCTTTTAACGGTTATCCACCAGCGTTTATTGAGCTGTTTTTGAGATCGCGTGTTTCTACTCTGTAGGTACTTTAGCTTCACAATGACCTCCATCTCGATCAGGTTTTTGTCCAGTTTCCCTGATCCATTGAACAAATGCTGAGATAGCCCCTTGTTTTGCTTCTGGACGTAAATTTAACTTCACTATGCGTACGTTTTCTTGAACTCTCTTTTTTTGTAGGAGTAGAGGTAAGGGCGAGTTACTACTTTGTTAGCAATGCAGAAAAATCATATCTGCAGTTCGTTTACCGTGCAGATAAGTTTTCTATAACTCGGGGGCGAAAATGTCTAGTTTTTCAAATGTCGCTAATCTCGCGCTTTTTTAAAAAAAAATTATTGATTTATTTATCTTTAACTTTTACTCATTTTTCAACTATTTATAATTAAAATAATGGGAAGGTATTCAGAAACTCAAGAAAACTTGTGCAGATTATCTTCTCCCCCATACGTCACATACAGTTTTTGCTGTTTTTGACTAAATAAATCTAAATATACAGTGCCTGTGTTCAAGCGCTTAGCCTGACAAAGTACCTGATCACACACACTTAGCTTTAGCTTTCGAATAGAGTTTCCACGGTTCAGCTTGGTTCTGACGAGCTTATACACAAGTCCTTTGTATACCACCGACGAGACGTAACTACAATCTTAACTACAATCCTCAAAACATGCCAACTTATAATTAAAAGAGCACCTTCTATAAGAAGGAGACTGGAATTCAGTAATGTGAAGCCATTCTTTTGCATTATAATTATGTTTATATTATATTTTATCTATTTTTGTCTCCCAGTAGGTATTTTGTAGAAATAATGTGAATACAGTACATCAATATGAATATTTACTCAATATATCAGTATATGGAATAAGGTAAGTGAAAAGTAGCTTATCTGCAATTTCTTTTTTCAGGATAACTACCCTTTGTTGACTGGCGAACCTCAACTTAACATTATTAATACGTTGCCTTGTGATATCTGGATAAAAAGTTCAAATGGTAAAGTTTTAAACATTAGTGCGACCTCTTCATACAATGGAATCCATACCCACAACTTTTCCAACTTTGATGTCAGAATCTACAGTCCTCCAAAATGTGGAGAAATTGATATTCGTAAACAAAATATTCACGTGCATGGACCATTGCATAAAAATAAGGTAAGCTATCTCACATAACTAAAATGTTTCTTTACGCAGGGTTATCGATTTTTGGAAGAAGGGAAAACTTGTAAAACACAGGGAATCGAAATGCACTAAGTATACTGGGGAAATGTAGGGAAATTGCTTGTCAAAAATAGGCATTGGACTCGGGCCTGAACTCTGGCGCAAGAAAAGCATAAAAAACTGACGCGCATAAAAGTAATAAGATGAAGAAAATCTTTGAAACGCCAGTAAGTATCGGCAAGATTATTAAAGTAGTCATTAGGAACAGAACAACAGCAATAATTACTACTTACAGTGAAAATAGAAAACAATTATAATGCACAATACGTCTTCGATTGGTTTGTATGGTCGGAATTCTTGAGCATTTTTAGCTAAAATTTCTTGAGTCACCACGTGAAACAAACAGGAATGAAAGAAATCTTTATCAATATTTTAAACATAAAACAATTGGTAAAGACAAATTTTATTACCACAGTCGTATTCTAATCCTAACATCATATTACCAATTATTCTTATAATATACACAATACAGAATTGCAAATTCTTAGGAACTACCCCTAATGATTTCTTGCCTTATGTAGCAAATTTCTGAGAGATAAAAATATTTTTGGGTACTAAGACGTCCGAGTAAGAATGTAAATATATTTTATGGATAAGACTAAAAAGTAGCTCCAAAGAAAACTAGGTAATAATTTCTAAAGTATGGTTCTGACATGAAAGAAAATTTATTTCACTGAATTTTAGCTCATATTAACTATCACAACGAAAATTGTTTTTTTAATTTTAATATTACAAAGCCTTTATGCTTGGAATATTTTTAAATAAACAGTCGTTTCTGTTTAAAAATATTTTCGTTTAATATATTTTTGAAGAAGAAAACATATTGCAAAATTGATTCTAAATATAACAACATTTTTAACAAAGAAAATTATTCTCAAACTCGGAATAAAAATATAATAACATATTGAAATTAATATATTTCAAACATTTTGTAGAATAAAGTCTTCGAAAATTTAAAACTGAATTAAATTGCAAAAATTATTTTTCATTATATAGAATAACTAGAGAGTATTTATTATTCGAAACGAGTTGAAAAATTCTTAATTTAAGTTAAAATCATTGTTAAAGCATGTTTGCATCATTTCTCTTTGAGACACATTTTACAATCTTACTTGTCTAGAAAGATGCTTTAAGACAGAGAAATCGGAAAAATGCAGTGTAATTTCTGGGAAAACGCAGTGGAAACCGTTTCAGGTGGCCAGAGAGCATCCTATATTATTTATTATTTTTTATGACTTTAAATGTTTAAGTAACTGATGTTTGATAATTTCATAAAATTTATTTTCTTCTTGATATTTTTACTATCAATCTTTACAATGTGAATCCCAAGATTTTTTTGCAGATTTTCTTTAAGACCTCTTGCTGACAATTATTATGATCTCATACTTGATATATTTTACAAATATTTAATATACATCAATAATATAAAATCATATTTTTATGCTTCAAAATTCTGAGAAAGTATTGAATTTTTTCAAGCATGACGCCGTTCTATCTGCTAAGCCGATCTTTGGATTTTTTTGTTAGAATTCATATTCTGCTGTTCCTGGTCATAACTTTGAGAGTATGTTTGAAGAGACTAATTTAAAATTATTTTAGATTAATAAATATTAATTTAAATAATGTTTATAACTTCGTATGGCATTGTTATTATTGTGATTATGAATTTTCTTCCTCAGTTCTTAGGTTTGATGTTAATTCTTCGGATTAGGGTCCTAGCCAAAGATGTAGGAATCCGGGCCGTTTCGCAGGATGTGACCTGATCTGCAAAGGATCAGACTTCCATTAAGACCAAAGATGCTCCGTTGTTTTTTGATATCTCTTGGAAGAAATCGTAAAACATCCATAATTACTTCTTGAAACTCCATGATAATCCCGTTTCAGAGTTTTTTAAAACTCTATTTAGATATTAAGATATTTCATTGTTGTTTCGATCTCTTTTTATCCAATTTGGAATCCCTTGAGAAGGGCACGGTTACTATCCATACCTGCTTCTGCTCCACGACGGTTATATTGACCTTGTTGTTCTACCGATACCGGGCCTGTCTAGATTTTGAATCTATTTCAAGTACTTTTGGGTTGCGTTTTCTATCATCGCCTTCTTAATTTTCCGCTAATATGGATACAAGATTTTCTGAAAAACAACTCCAAATATTTTCTGTAATATTTGTGTAAAGGTGGACCACCTATACTGAAACCCTGTTAATACATATTTTGAATTTTGAGAAATTAAAAATGAAATTTGAGATATTTTGTATGTATTGTTTGTGTATCTGGACATTGATAGTTATGGAGATATATGCAAAAACCTCGAAAAAGCACCTTCAAACACCCCTTCCCTGCCACAGTTCACCCCCCACCACTTCAAGAGTTTTAGTTTGATATGCAGTAGATACAAACAAACAATCATGCCAACTTCGTTAGGGTAGCGGTTCAAATCATGGTATGGGAATACTTTTTTCTTTAAATCCTCGTTAGGATACAGCACAAACACTGAATTCAACTGCAGATGTGTTACTTCTATACAGGTATAAGTTTCACAAATTAAATGTATGTATTTTTCTAGAATATTCCGCGCTTCAGTAAAGCAATCTTTCTAGTATGGATGAAAAATTAGATGAATACGTGTTGAAATGCTATATTTAATAACCGTTACAAAGAATATAACAAAGTAATTGTTGCTTGTAACACCAATAGTATGAAATATGTCTGCACGAGCTTGATACAGGCGATTATTTAGTGAATGATTCTTCGTTTTGTCAGGATATTTTACAATACGAGAGATTGCATGTCTCATCTATTTTGGCTGATGTGGCTGAAGTACTTTAGGTCGGGGCTGCTATGCTGCTAAGAGCAAGCTCATCCTTTGTCATTAGGATCTCATTTGACAGCCGACTCCACGCGATTTTGCCGTCGACATTCTCTTTAGGGTCCCAGACATACTGTCGGTTGCTATGCTCCTTGTTCGGCGTTCCTGTTGTTCCCCCTTTTTACGAATAAAGCAAGCGCATCCCCAATTTAATGATTTACTTTTTCCATACTTCAAGGAATCACGTCATCTCGGAAATTTGCTTATTACAAGAGTCTACTTGCGTCTTTGCTTGAACTACTTGCGTCTTTGCTTGAACCGCCTCTTTTAACTGTTGAAGTTCACTGCTTGCAGATCAACGGGAAAGAGTCTGGCTACATCAATATATGGGTGAAAAACAAGAAAACCATCGTTAGTTTCCTGCTTTGCTGGTCCAAAAGTTTCCATTCTATTTGTGGCCAGTTTTTTATTCCAGCAGTGTACCTGATCATGAGTGCTTCCGAGTCTTTGATAGCCTGGATGAATGCAGCACTGTTACAACTGGTTCACAGAAGCTTACCGACTCCCATTAGCGTTCCGAGTAGGTTCTTCACTTAATAAGCTGATTGCAGATGTCAAACATCTGCAACCTGCTTAAGGCCTAGGTATTTGTGAACCTCCTCCATGGACACGCCTCTTCCTGCAGTCTTGTTTTGGAGTACGATATTTGAGATGTCGGCGACTACTATGGCAGGTACTCCAAGAGGCGCGTTTGCTTTCAATGTTTACTCCGCACATCATTGCGTTGCCAAGACTGACCTCCCGTACTGCTTAGCCGCGTCTCTTGCTCCGTACAATTTGATTTCATTCGCGTCCAGAGATTATAAGACTTGTTTTTGACGATTGATATCCGGCTCTGGTATTCCAGAGAACTTGAAATGTGTTTTCATGCTGTGACATACTTTACATGTCACATATTTATTTTCAGGTGCTCACTTTGATCACTACAATACGTAGAAATCGCGTACATGCTCGTCGCAATAGACATGGTTATCCTGGAAGTCCTCTTCATGGAAAATGCAAACTGAGGTAATGTTTTTTAACTTAATAAGTGTCTAATTTTTAAAATAAATTAGTTTCCTAGCAGTTTGTGTGAATTACTTCAATGTTTATTATTTCTCATATTTATCGCATTGTTTTATTAGTATTTTCTTTAGAGTAAGTTTTATTATTATTATTATTATTATTATTATTATTATTATTATTATTATTATTTGTGTTCAATGTTCAGTTATGAAATGGAGTGAGATGTAAAAATGTTAAAAGACAAAGAGAGTTCAGTGTAGTTTGGTGAGGTGAGGTGAGATGATATTAGATTAGATGAGATGAGATGAGATGAGATGAGATGGAGTGTTGTGAAGACTTGCGCGTTGAAATTATACATTATTTTGTAAAGTATGTTATTGTTGCTCAATAAAAGGGTAAGGAGTAATTAGTAGTTAAGTTATTATGCCACCATGTTCTTACACTTAATTGCAAAGTTGTAAATAAATATAATCTAATTATACTTCAGTACATTAAATTGATAACGATAATCCATTTCTTGGGAAAATAACTACGCTCTATATCCGACTGCAATGTTTTATGGTTTATCCTCAAATTTTAGGAGAAAATGGCAGAATTCTTTTGTCAATCAACTTGTAATTATCAATATTTTATTTAATCTCTATTTCCATAGAAAACCGAACATAGAAGAGAAGTAGATTTGATGCTGGTACTATACACGAAATACATTGTGTCAGAACTGTTTAGAAACAAACTCTTGACTTACAGTCTTCGCAATAAATTGGAGTGTCTTAACAAGTAACAGGCAGTATTAGCACTATAACCCCCCCCCTCTCTCTCTCTCTCTCTCTCTCTCTCTCTCTCTCTCTC
>BOPP01000292.1:657855-672542 GCA_017312745.1 Gryllus bimaculatus | reverse complement strand
CAATCTCTCAATCTCTCAATCTCTCAATCTCTCAATCTCTCAATCTCTCAATCTCTCAATCTCTCAATTTCTCAATCTCTCAATCTCTCAATCTCTCTATCTCTCAATCTCTCTATCTCTCAATCTCTCTATCTCTCAATCTCTCTCTCTCTCTCTTTCTCTTTCAGGTAGGCTAAGTTTATATAGGTGTTTAAAATAGTAGTCATACCCCAGAAAGAGCGTTCTACATTCATACACAGTAGACGCGTGATTATCCGAATTCCCGATTCTCCAGATTAACGGAGGCGGCAGTCATCAGAGAAAACGACCAAACATTCGGAACATATACGTACGCATTTATTATACGATCCCAATCACTTCGAAATATCGCGTACCGACTGCGTTATTTAAAAGCATAACAAAAAAGGTGGAGCGATATTAGTGGTCACTATTGGCATATGTAACTTGCACAACATGAATCTCATGTTTCCTTTCCTCAATTAGGTTTTCACATTTTTTCTAACTTCAAAACCATGTGTGAGTTTAGAAAAGTAATGATCAAGTTATTTTTGCCATACGAGTGTGTGATGTGTATTGTTTCGCGTGGGGACAATGTCTTCATCTCTATGAATTTTGTACCTTGGAGGTAAAGGACACTATATCGCATTTATCTAATTTTACCTGGGAGAAATTTAAAGCGAACATTTTACAGGATAACGTTTTTTAAATGAAAGAGGATGTTTTGACGACTTCTGTTATTAATGAATTTTGAGCGTAGTTTCCAATACATCTAGAGAGAATAATTAAATCGAAATAAGTGTGTATAAATATTCCGCTTAAGCAAATATTTATCATACTGCCCTTTACCTCTGGGGACAGATATGGTTTTTGCCCCTGACGAGGCAACACCCATCACGCTGTTTGGCAAATTGCCTACCCTGTTGGCGCCAGCTGACTTGATCATACTCTTGATTGGGCCTCTTCACGAATCAGGTCGTAGGAACTGGCTCGCAGTTCCGCGATGGAGTCTCTTGACTGACCGCTCGCGAAGGGGAAGGAAGGGATATAGGGGGAAGGATATCGATTACATAGGGAATGTGGAGAAGCTTTTCGCATTGACCGTCGAAGCGAGAACTTACATTAAAGCGAGTTCTTGTTATAGAGGAATTTAGGAGATTGTGACAGTTGACTTTAAAGGAAATTAACTAGTTTCCAAAATTACTGTAAAATTTAATAATAAGGAATAACGTTATTTGTATGGATGTGGAAATTAATGTATATGGTCATATACATATACGGTCTATATAGGAGAAGGTATTGTGCATTGACACTTTTTGACCTTTTAGTATTTTGATCTCGTGGTTTTGAGTTATCAATAAAAATAATGTTGGGTAAAACTTCATATGTTTATGCTAAAACTAGTCATACTTCTTGCATTGTATGTAACGGATACGCAATATTATATTTAAATTAACCTGCAAAAGTGTTTCAACCAGCGAACTTTTTTCTTCGCGCCGAGATTCAAACTCAGGTCCATCGAGTTAACTTGTCATGAACTTTGCCGCTACACCACACAGCTTTTCGGACGTTTGAATTTTGTTTAAAACGTGGACGCTTAAAAAACTAATCATCTCTCCAATTATTTCTAACTGATGCAATTTTCGAAAATGCAGGAATTTCAATGAAAATGAGACCTACAACATTCTTTTAAGCGTCCTTTACGCTACCCAACAACAAAGTTTAATAAAAAATAGGTGACGTTTTTGAGGAAATTTTGAAAATGTTGATAATACACAAGAGGCATACAATTGATTTGTAATTAAATTCTTATTATTTTTTGTAAGTACCCCTAAAAGTGAAAATATATGTTTGAACTGTCAGGTTCATTTAGTTTGATCGAGGAATATCAAATTTGGAGAACATTATCGGAACGATTTAGGCGCTGTACAGTCCGACGGACAGACAGCAGTTTTACCGTCAATCGATTTTTCGGTATCAATTACCGTCAAAACATGTATTCTGACTATTAAATGTGTTAAAAGAAGTATTTTGCTACAGGTAAGAACAGGATATATCTAGTTTTCGTTTCTTTGAACTGGCAATGAGAGTTTTTCTATGGAAAATTCGTCGACACATGAATAGTTTTTAGTAGTTTCTTCCTACTTAGTAAGGCAAATAGTCAAACTAGTAGTGATACAACAGCACGTACTCTGTCGCCTTATTTCTCACGTTCGCAATTTTAGATAATTCTGCGTCGTTCTTTTAAGCGTTATTTACGCTATCCGAGAATCCGCTATCCGAGTTTAATAAAAATGAACTATTTTCGTGAACATTTTCAAAATGTTGAAAATTCGTTCCTCTCAAAGTCAAAATATCTGTTTCAAATTTGCAGGTATTTTAGTTTTTCCAGATCCTTCCCTACACATATACACTATGTGATCAAAAGTATTCGGACAAGTGGCTGAAAATGACTTACCAGTTCGTGGCGTCCTCCATCGGTAATGCTGGAATTCAATAGGGTGTTGGCCCACTCTTAGCCTTGACAGTTTCCACTCTCGCAGGCATATTTTCAATCAGGTGCTGGTAGGTTTCTTGGGGGATGGCAGCCAATTATTCACGGAGTGCTGCACTGAGGAGAGGTATCGATGTAGATCGGTTAAGCCTGGCACCAACTCTGCGTTCCAAAACATCCCGAAGGTGTTCTTTAGGATTCAAGTCAAGACTCTGTGCAGGCCAGTTTATTACATGCATTTTATTGTCCACCACAGGCCGTGCAGTATGAACAGTGCTCGATCGTGTTGAAAGATGCAATTGCTATCCCAAAATTGCTCTACAACAGTGGGAAGCAAGAGGGGTTTAAAACGGCAACGTATGCTTGAACCACACAAAACAACAAGGGGTGCAAGCCCCCTCCATGAAAAACACGACCACACCATAACACCATTTTGAGCATGTCCGGATACCTCTTATCACATAGTCTACAATACATTTTATAATTAATTAATTAAAATTCAACTAGAAGACAATCATATGTATCTCGTGTATTATCAACAACATTTGAAAAAATATATCGAAAATGTAGTGATAATGACGGACTGTATTGTGAAAAAATACTTTTTTCTTACAATTGACAAATAAGTATTGAATAAAATAATAATAATAATAATAATAATAATAATAATAATAATAATAAACTTCTTTGCTCTTGGAACAGTGCAACGATCACTGTTAGTTTTCAAAAGCTATAACAATACGAACGCTCAGGCTACCTCGTTCGACGTACAATCAGTGGTTGCTCCTGCAGCCTTCTGCCAACGGCACAATGGTAGCGCTAGATTCCCCTAATGCAAACATTAGCGAGCGTTCGTGTCCGCGTTCAGCACCGGCCCGGGTAACTAGGGCTTCTCTAGAAAACGCAGACCCACATTTTGTTTAGGAAAGGAAAAGCCGATCTGATTAAGCAAACTATTTGCGTGGCAAAAAATTCGCATTCTGGGGCTTCAGTTTCAGATGTGTATAGCAAGCATGGCCAGGTCGCGGGCATTGTAACTTACTAGAGTTCACACCGACACCCACACCGCGCCCAAACCGACTGCCGTCCGGTTTAAAAGGAAGGTTTATACAAACTTTATATAATATTTAAACTTATCAGTTAAGAAAAAATAAACATTTTGAGCGTAAAGAATCATTTGGTAATCGTGATTACGTAAGAGTGCAATAATTACAGTATCTACCTGTGTTCATGTCAGGAAAAAATACTTAGTTGTTATTATAGAAAACATCCGGCAAACATGTTTCCATTAGTAAGCAATCATCGAACTCGTCGAGATTTTACGGGCGCGCTCTATGCTTACCAACCCTGCTACAGTACCATATTCTGGATTTGTTGGGGAAATCACAGCGGAGTCAGGGGAAGTAGCTCGTGCCGCAGAAGAGCTGGGCGGGCATATGGTACGTTCGGGCACATTTAGACACGCCTGGTCTAGTTTTCATTCATTCATTGTCTGTCTCTCTCTCTCTCTCTCTCTCTCTCTCTATCTATCTATCTATCTATCTATCTGTCTGTCTATCTATCTATCTATCTATCTATCTATCTATCTATCTATCTATCTATCTATCTATCGAGTATAACCACGGTATAATTATTGGAAATATACTAATATTCTATTGAAACACCTCAAGTAGTTCAAGAATGAAGAGGCAAAATCGGTAACTCATAGTCAAAACACACTCCAATATGTTTTGATTGTTATTTTTAAAGAGACAAAGTAGATTATGGAATTTTCTTTTCAGATTGACTGAATAACTATCGATATTAGGAGGATACTGATGTTACTAGAATTATGTTTCTTTAAAGCTTTATTTTTTCAGGTTACTGATTATGGGAAGAGAACTAAATTACAATAACATGTCACTCACCCTATCCAGTTATCAAGATATGAATAAACATGTGGCAATTAGCTATGATAATCGTCGTTCGAAATACATCGTTTTGAATCCTGGGAGGTAAGACTTCATCGTGACTTGCATATGTAACTTTTCCCCTCATCTTTGTTCATCAAGTTATTAATGGCAGTAATTATATTTTCTCAAGTAAAAACTAGCGCTAATACAACACACACTTTATCGTTTCTTTCTAATTGCTCCTCTATAATAAGCTAGTGAATGTATCTGCAAAAGCATGTTCAATCAGCATATTTTTTCCGCACCGAGACTCGAATTCAGGTCCTCCATATTAATTGGCCATGCATTTTTATTCTATGCAATGCAAACGATCTGACGGTCTTCGAACTGGGGCCGACTTCGAAATGTTTACACTTTGTTCTTATTAGTGATGGGAGTGTAGGGAAGAGTAATTTGTATTGAATTGTACATGTGGGGGCGTTTTTGATGATTTACTCGTTTATGGCGGCTCAAGCGCTCTTGAACTTGCCACACAGTCAAGGATTAAGTGCATCTTCACTGCCTAGTAAAGCCACTGCCACTGCAAGTATTGCACCTGCGATTGTGAAATATCGGCCGGAACTATTACTTAAATCTCGGACAAGAGAATAAAATTTCCTGAAGATAGTCTTATATCGAACGCATGCCCAAAGAGAGAGAACATTTAAAAATATAGGATACCTGACGATCCAAACAAGGACATAGAACTCACCGATACTTGCGAGAAAAGTCATCTATTAGAATTTTTGCACAGAATAGCGTAAAACGCGATTAACAATCATGTGACGAGTAGTGTGTGATCTACAATAGGCTACAATAGTGAATCATTGTCGGGTGCACTGGTAATAATTAAAACTACTGGATATGAAATTGGAATAAAAGAATTGGAGTACTGTAGAATTGGAGTACTGTGGAATTGGAGTACTGTAAAATTGGAGTACTGTAGAATTGGAGTACTACTTAGAGTACACGATTCACAAGTTTTTACAGTTACAAAGAGCGCAATCAATGTTTAATTAAATAATTCACGCGTGTGTAGATTGATTTCTAAAAGTAACAAAATTATTCTTAGATTTCTTGCTGCAGAAATCATGAACCGTGCTTTATAATTCTGATGGTCCAAAGACAAATGTAATTCGTTTTTTTGACACTTTAATTTCATTTTAATAGTGCTTTCCTCGTAAAATAAGAGAACTAAACATTTAACGTAAAAGCAATACTTAAATAACACGAGGGTAACACATCATATAAAACCAAACGAATTTTATATTTCTTTTCTAAACATCATAACGTATCTCATAATTTCCACCTCTACTTCCGAAAATGCAAATCGTTATTAAGAATTGCACAAGGGTGGATAAAGTCGTAAAATATGATCAAATTATTGTGAATTCAAATATCAAAGACAAAGTAATGTGGAATAGAATTAAAAATACGACCACATCAAATAGAAACCTCGTAGAGGATGATAATGGTAGAAAATGATAATGGTAGAAAATGAACGATCCGGCAACAGTAGTTTGTCTCTTCAACAAATATTTTTCGAGAATTGCGGTTGATGTCACGAAGGGTCTAAAGCCACAAAATGCAATATCAAACGTTTCTGAAAGAAATTCAACGTGTTGTTTCCGAAACTTTTTCGTATGAAATTTTCTAATTATCGGTTGCATAAAAAATAAATATTACGCCTGTTCAGATGAATTTCCGTGGTATTAATTAAAGACTCGCGTTTCCCATTATTCGACCGTTAATTCACATATTTAATGTATCCTTTAGCATCGGAACATTCCCAGATATTTTCTAAGCAGTTAAGATTCAGCTGCTCTTCGTAATAATAGAGAGACATTTCTACCTTCATTTGGCACCATCTTTCACTAAATATTAAACGTTTTTGGATTGCTAACGTGGATTTAGATAATACAAATCTATAGAAACGGTTATATTTTATTTTCTTTAAGATCTTGCCTCTTAATGATTGAAATTACTGACATATTGAGATATATTTAGATCTTTCAAGTGCATTTCACGGCATTACTGTTGTGTGGTTAGGCGGAAGAGCAGGCCCTATGGCCTGAGCCTCGCCATTAATAAAGGCATTATTATTATTATTATTATTATTATTATTATTATTATTATTACTCATAATATTTTACTTCTGCAATTACCTCTATATATGAAAATCCTGGTATTGCTCTACATTGGTTGTATTCGTACCTTAAACAACGACCTCAGAGAGCAGAACTGTAATGGAATGCAGGGACATTGTTTACTCTCCGTTTCGTTTCATTGTAAATTACGCATGGCGTTCCGCAGAGATTTTTTTTATGCCCTTTTCTGTTGATGCATAAACGATATGCCCTCGGCGATTAGGAACAGAAGAACAGTTCTCTTTGACGACATTAAGATATTTTGCAATAAAGGAACGACAAATACTACAATATTAAAACTTGTACATGATACAGCAGAAGAAGAATCATTTTCTGAATTAGAACTTTTGATATCATGAAAATAACATAAAGTATCGCAGACCTGTGTAATGAGTTTATATATCAAGTTCAAAATATGAATGTTTTGGATGTGTTGTAAGTTTTGATAGAGTAAAAAATATTACCATTTTGGCCGATGTAGATACCATGTTTTTCTGAACACATACTTCAAGAAGTAGCATACTCTGTACTGTAAAAACTTGTCTGGTAAAAATTCTTGACTGTAGAATCGGAGAAATCACAACTTAACTGTGGCTTAACTTGACTTGACTTGAATTGACTTGGCTAACAAATTAACTTGACCGTGAAGAAATTATTATTTAAGGGGAGAGTATATAAAAATTATATCTCAGTTACAGGTACACAATTAAGTTGCCAGAATCGTCCGTAAATCTGACCAAAATCGTCAATCTGGAAACACGAAAAGTGTACTGTTTAATTATCAGTGATTATGGAAAAAAGTTAAAGGTAAAGTTTGTTTAGGTTAAGTGATGGTAAGGAAAAGTGATGTTTTTCTGTAAACGTGAATGTAAGAAGCTTGAATATCCTGTCATTAAAATTGATGTTTAATAAATTATTAGTAATTTTCGAATCCATTTCTTCTTGATCATTCAAATTCTAAAAGTGATCATCCACTATTTCCAGAATGATCTAAACATAAAGATTTAATTTTTCTTGTTCAATGTTTCTTTGCGATACACTTTTTCAACGTGACAATATTATTAATTTTTTTGTATTGTTATTGTACTGTCATTACTGTTATGCTTATTTATATTTTACATTTTCAGAGTGAATTATATGAAGAGTATTCTGCAGGCGACATGAATATGCTATGGCTTTTGCCTCAGTATTTCCTAATTTCTGTGGCAGAAGTTATGTTTGCTGTCTCAGGCCTTCATTTTTCATTTTCTCAGGTAATAATTTACAGCAATACTAGCATCCCACACAGAAAAAAATGAACAATTTCTGTACTTTCCTTTACGCGAATAGGATGCTTTTTAGAAAAAACCGTAGCAGCACGAAACGACGAGTCACACATAAGTCTTTTGGTGCGCGGAATCTGCCATCCGCGAGGTGTGTTTGGGGAGTTGCAAATTGGAGAATGTGAGGGGCTAACGGATATACTGTGATACGTTAGTCTCCAAAAGCTTTTCTGGTGACGATGCCAGTTAATCGTTGCTCAGAAGCTGTTTTGTTGATCTGGTCAATGATGCGAAACCTAAGCGTGCAACCAAAACCTTTTATTTCTTGTATGATAAGTTGTCCACGTCCCAATCGTTCTCAACTAATAAATGATCGGTGCAAAAGTGTTAATTTAAAAACTAATTTTTACCCTGGTGACGTTTGTAAATGACATTTTATTACAAATAATTTTCTGTTGTCGTCCATGAAGAATTTCGATTTTTTTCTATCACAACCAATAGTCACAGTTGCCTGTACTCGGAAGTTTATGTAATTGTGATTCTGGAACTCAAGTGTCCTAGACCTCGACCCCCCCCCCCCAGGTCGGGAGAAGGAATTTAGGTCGTTGATGCGTAGTTGGATCGAAGCTGACCACTAACAGGATTATGATTCTAGAGATTGACTGCTCCAATCAGTTGTCACTGTGATTTTCTGTAGTCAATTTAAGAAGGAAACCGAAGCCTAAACAATCGGCCATGGACCGCGCACAATCCCTCAATCCACATCTAGTCGTGACTCACATGCCAAGGACTGAGCAATAAGCAGATCCAATCCTCGTGTGGCCTCGTATCACCCAATGACCGGGAAATTCTTTTTTAACATTCATACTGAGACACTCTGTATATACCGGATATGAAACTGCCTTAAGAAGCCGGATCTCGTCATCCAGCAGGGAAAGATCATCGCCACTCTCCGTGATATAACACGCACTACACTTGCGGGACTAATGACCTCATCAGTTGACTCGCCCGAAAACGCCAGTCAAACAATTAATCCCAGTCGCAGGTTAATGCTTAGATTTGTCGGCGGGTCTTGTTCGAGCCGCTCCCTCCAGGTTGCTCGCATAAATAGCGGGCAATTTGAAGATCACCTTTGCGGTAACAAGTGGCGTCACGCATAAATAATATGAGGCCGCAACAGCTTTATTACCCTTCTTTGGCAACAGGAGCATGTCGAGAACCGGCGGCAGCTCGATGAAGCAACTGTTGTCACCGCTCGGTTGTTCCCAGCTCGATGCAGATGTTATTTGCGTGCCTATGTATAACTTTTGGTCCCCGGACACTCTTAATACAGTTCGCGAAAAACGAAGCATTCGCAGATGTCTGATGTCACGCGACAAAATAAATAGTGCAAATTTCTCAAGTATGAGAAATAATCACTAGTCCGCAATTGCATGGTTGTGTATTAACCTGCGTTTAGTGACAGATTATGTAAAATTATAAACTCGAAATAATCGTGCGAAATTGAAAGACACTCACTTGTTTGCATTCTATTGGATTATACAGACAGTTTACTTTTGCGACAAAATAAATAATGCTTTTTTTTGACCGTAGGCACCAAAAAGTATGAAGACATTTGCAATAGCTGCATGGTATGCAACAATGGCCATAGGAAATTTGATTGTTGTAGTAATTACTGAAACTGGATTATTTACCAACCAGGTAACTATTCATCTTTCTTTCATAAATATCGTCTCTGGAATTTATTTTTGCCAATATCTTTTAGAAGTTTGTTCTAAAAGATATTGATGTATACAGAATTATGAATTTCTTAAAAGCTAATATTCATTTATACAGTATTATGAATTATTATTTACTATTATTGAATTATTATTACATTAATGCGAGAGACAAAGGAGTATGTATCCATCACACTGCTCATGCAGAACTAACGTCGTCACTGGCATGTAATGTTCACACTACTTTCATTACATCGTCTCGTGCGGCATGTACTACATCTTCATTCAAAATCGAATGTGCAGATGGATCAAAAAGAGATGTCGATGTACGAGTACTTGACATCAGCTTGCATACATTTCTTCTTACAGATCTGTAGCTATTTAATCTGAAGCAAGGAGTATTGTGGTCTTTGTAGAGTGAAACTCTTCTTTGCGGCTTGTTATAATTGTTATAGTTATTCGTCGATATCATTTTAAAATCTAGGGACATGCACCCTTATGCTATTAATGAGACAATACGAGGCTATTAAAGCTATTAATGATACTGTGTACACATAATAAATACACATAATGATTTAATGAGACATTGTACGTGCATCTTTATTTTGAATTTCTCATATTTATGTGAGGCAGTGGTTCTTTAACATCACACACTTTCTCGCATTATTTGTAACGGATACGCAATATTATACTATAGCATGAAGCTGAAAAGAGGTTTCCAATTAGCTAATATTGTTCCCTCCTAATTATCTTCTGCAGAGAGAATCGCCTCTTAACTTTAGTCCAGGTGAAACTAACCTGTCTGCGGAGCACGTCTTTTTATGTGTAAAAATGTTTTCGGCAGCCACCGCAGACTACGAGTGATACATACAATGACTAGTCCTCGCCCTAGAATCTTTCCACGACAAACTGGAGTGCATCATAAAATTTGAGATGAAGTACTCGTATATCACGTTTACTTTTGTGAACGACCCCTGTAAATCAACATTTTAGAGCTTTTAAGATTCGATTCATTGTCTATTTTAGGCAAATTCTGGCTTCCAGACGGCAGATCTAATGAGTCAGATAGCAATATAGCAGGACATTCTGTAAACTGTAATATTTAAATGGAGATTACGACATTTTACATTTTCAGTCGAAACGTTGCAGCTAAAATATCGAATCTTCAAATATTTTCGAGATAATTATATAATTTTCTCAGTAAATTATAGAATTTTGTTTTCTCTAGGGAATGAATAGGTAGTTGATGCACCACTATAAGGTTTTCCAGCAGAGCTCCGAGATTTCTCCCAGAAATTTTCGAAAAAATGGTATTGATGAAATGTCTAAAAAATAAATAATTTAAATATTTTACTGATTGAGGGTCATTCCCTAGAACAGAATGTTCTAATTTTTTGGAAAGAAAATGTATTTTTTAAAAATATTTTTCAACAATATATTTTCCGTCAAACCTTGTTTTATGTTTTAAGCAACCAGCTAGAATATACTACTTGGAGTTGCTGAAGCTCCGTCATTTTGAAGCAAATTGAAGCCTATTTTTTGCAGTCAAAGCAGCACACTCTGAAAAACTGAGTATTCTAGTATTCCGTTTGACGCTAGTTAAGGCCGGGTGCGTAATATAAATCCTCTTACTCTGTGTTTCACGACCAAAAGCTAATAATTTAAAAACGAAATCACTGTATATAAGTAAAACGAATTAAGAACCTTTAAAAACACCTTGCTTGCTGCATCGGTTATGGTCTTAAGAATGGATGCTGTCGAAATGTTATTGTCGTTAGCGTAACACCTGAAAGAGAATGTTATTGTCATAAAAAGCAAAAAACATATCACAAATAAGGTAGCAAACTTGAAAAATGATAAATTTTTGGTTTGATGACTTCTATTTTTACAGTTATAGGTCGGACATACTGAAGGCAATGTGGATATTATTATTATAGCCACTAACACAATTTAAATGCAGATAAATGAAAATACAAAAATATGGAAATAAGATCTGATACAAATAACACGTCGATTCAGTACAACACTTCCACACGCCATCATCAGGCACCTCTCATATTTTGAATGCAAACAACATGGCGGTCCCTAGTTCAGCGAGAGTTCACCAAGATCGCTTTATCCGTAGGGTCAGCCACTTATGAAGTATATTCTAGTTCGTTCGTTTAAATCAAACTTCTTAATTACAGAATTTGCTTCCGTGCTATTTGAACATAGAACCGACATCACAGAAAAAATAAAAATTGAACTGAAAATATGTCGTTTATATTTTTATTCAAACATTTCTTTCAGAAGCACCTCAAGCACCTTATACTTTTTAATATTATTTGGAAGTATCACATTAATAAAATATGTTTTGAATTTTTTTCAGGCTCATGAATATTTCTTCTATGCTACGTTCATGATTTTCGACATGGTTATATTTCTTGTGATGAGCAGGAGTTATAAATTTGTTGACCCTGACTATAGTGTTTCTTCCGATGAAACAACTGAAAGTATCCCTCTGCTTCCAATGCAATCGAAAATGCCGGAAGAATTGTAAGTATCATATTTGGAATACTTTACCTTTCTAATAACCACACGCACCATTACAGTAATAGTAATATTATGCTTGTGTTTAATATTGCTTGTTTATAAAGAGAAATTTAAAAAAGTAAATGAAATACAAATACAAATTTTATAATTTGGATAAATTTGCACAGGTGTCAGGTAGTTGTTTGTTTTTGTTTTCATACATTAGTTGAGCTTTCATCCTTGAGGTCTGCTAATCAATACACGAAATGTACGTATGTGAATTAACTCCTCTTTTTGTTGTTTTTTGACTTCTTGAAATCGAGAATAAAAACTTTACAAATATATTATTTACAGTCCTCTGGATGTTAAATCTCACACCGCCTCAAAGTTAATTCTATTAACAAAATTTGTAAATTGTATTTTATGCTTTTTAACTGTATTTTCCATTAATGATGGCCACCTCCCATCTGCTGATTTCACTTCATTTGTTACAGAACAGGGAAGTAATTTGCATAAAATAATATATATTTTGTCTTCCAATTTTGGAATATCCAAAATTCGTTTTTTAAATGTTCGGTATCCAGTTTGAAAGTAAGGTTAGCTAGGATGAACATTTTTGTAGGTCTGTAGAACACAAATTCTACGTGATCAATGGAAGAAGCAAATAACAAAAAGGATTTACAGAAAAAACTGAATAAGAAGAAACAAAATAAGTGACATTGCTATTCAATAATTTAAAAAGCAATTTATGAGGAGTAAACTCAGTTCTCTATGTGTACTCAAAATATTTATGCATTTTCTTCTCTTGTACAATGTTCATATACACAGAAATATAGTTAAAAAACGTTAGGTAAATAATATAACCTTAAACACCTTGAAAGACATATCTTGTCGAACAAGCATAATAAAACATTTTTTTAAAAAAATTGCTTAGTTGGTTTATGTCAGTTCGCATGATAGACAGAAGCGGCCATTGCTCCCCCAAAGAAGGTTTGCAACTCTGTGGAATGATAGAAATGTAATTTAGATATATGTATTATTTAATTGCTATGTTAAATTGGAGTGGCTAATTATGATAAGTGCACACTGTTTTTATGAATGGCAGAAGTTTTTTTTAGCGGCGGCGATGGTGTAATGGTTAGCGTATCGGATTCTTATACCCAAGTTGGCGGGGTTCACGATTGGCGCTGTAGATTTTTAAGGGTGAAAAAATCCTTCGTACGCCTTATTACGGAGAGGAAGAAAAGCCGGCTGTCCCATGTTAGTAGATTTACTTGCATGTAAAAGATCCTCAAGCCTAGATGACGCCTCTGAGCTAAATACAAATCGCCTGTTTCGTCGCCCAAGAAATCCCTCCATTCTCTATTACTGGGTGAAAGGAGCGTAGCGAAATTTGCGTGGTCAGACGGAAGAGCGTGCCTGATGGCCAAGTCTCGCCACGTAAAATAAGGCCTCAATTCAATTCTTCTGTTATGTGCTTTTTTCAACCTTCAAACATCGAGTAGCAGAGTCTCGTTATTCTATTGGTTGTGCTTTAAACTCAGCCAACATTTTCGTTTCCATACCCCCAAACAATATACAGGGAAAACAAAACATAGTTTTCTTTGAACCACACGAACGTAGCCATCTGTATATTTACTATAACCATTCTTGAATTTTCTATCAAATGTTTTATTTTCTTATTTTACGTTTTGAATGCAATTTTGAAGATTTGGAATAGGCTTTCCAGGTATATTATTTTATAATTTTTCTTTAATAAGGGGAGTACTGAAAAAAATTTTTGTAAATAATAATGGATTTTAATGATATGCATTTGATCCCACCAGGATTCAGGTTCGACTCCACATTCATTCTGATAATAAACCAAGAATATTCTATACTTTTTATGAAATATTTCGCTGAATAATATTTCTAATGCCAGGGGAATAAATATTAAACGCTACTGATTCAACTAACTCAAAGATAAAATTACAGAAAATCGACACAAAATCGGAAGATATTCTAATTTTGTTGAGCAAGATGATCTGTCGATCCCACATCGCAAATAGCAACAGCAGGAGCCACGACGATCAAACAAGAATAAAACTTCACAAAAAATAATTGTGGCTCAAATTTACATACACACACATCCGTTCACGTAACGGCGCAAAATTGATATGCGAATAAGTACTGCGAGCAATTCTTACGCTCAATAAACACTGCACGCAATCTTACTCAGAGATCAACAGAAAGATTCTACATATACTGTCAACCTTTCTCAAAAGGAAACTGCACCCATCAAAGACACATTTTGAATCTATAAACATAATATCAAATGGAAATAAACACAAAAGGGAGCGCTCGATGGACACTTATTCATTCTAAAACTATTTCACGTTTTTATAACTGTGGTATCTCCTTAATTGAATGGAATTAAATACAAAATACTTACCTAACATGTAATAAATATTTTACAAATATCTGGGGGTTGGACAATAATGCCACCTAGGCAAGACGCGCCACTGATGTCAGTTATATTGTGAGAAAATTTGAGATTTACAGTTTAATCCTTTCAGTAAAATTGAGTACTAAAAGAGACAAATACTTCTTTGTATATTCCTCTACAATATGCCACAATGTATATATAT
>BOPP01000292.1:583280-651738 GCA_017312745.1 Gryllus bimaculatus | reverse complement strand
GAGGGAGAAAGGAGGAGAGGGGAAGAAAATGAGAGGGGAGAGACACAGAGAGAGGCGAAGAGAGGTGGGAGGAGATGGAGAGAGGGAGACGAGGAGGAGGGGAGATGAGGAGAGAGGTACGTGAGAGGGCGATGAGAGGGAGAGAGGAGGAGAGAGAAAATGAGGGAGAGAGGAGAAGAGAGAGAGGAGAGACAGGGAGAAGAGAGGGAGAGAGGGGAGAAAGAGGAGAGGAGAGGGAGGAGAGGGAAGGAGAGGAGAAGGGAGAGAGGAAGGATAGAGACCATGGAGAGGAGAGGGAGGACCGAGGGAATGAGGACGGAGGGAGAGAAGAGGGAGAGACAGGGAGGAAAAGGAGAAGTAGGGAGTGAGAGGTGTGGGAAGAAAAGGAGAACGAGGGAGACGAGGGAAGAGAGGAGAGAGAGGGAGAGAGGAGAGGGAGAGAGGGAAGGGAGGGGAGGGGAGAGAGGAGGAAGGGAGAGGGGAGGGAGGGAGAGAGGGAGAGAGGGAGAGAGGAGAGAGGGAGAAGGGAGGGAGGACGAGAGGGAGGAGAGGAGAGAGGGAGAGAGGGAGAGAGGAGAGGGAGAACGGAGGAGGGAGAGAGGAGGGGAGAGAGGGGGCGGAAGGGGAGAGAGGGGTGAGAGGGAGAGGGGGGAGGAGGGAGAGGGGGAAGAGGGGGGAAGAAAGGAGGGGCCGCAGGGACGAACCCGGGTGAGTTGAAATTCACCGCATTTCTTAGTACCAGACTTCATATCACGACGGGGAGCGACCGTGCGAGCGATCTCTAAGAGCGAGGGCCAAGCTGTCGCGCCTAGGCGGAGCTAGGGAAGGGATACCCTCGTCCAATTATATGAGCGAGCAGTCGGCGGCAGAGGTCGGTGCGAGGGAGGGGTGACGGAGTTCCGGATTCGCCGCAGGATTCACCAAATATAGTGAGTAAGGGGCAGAGGATGCTTCGACAGCCCGGGAGAACGGGGAGATCTGCTGAGGATCTGAAGCGGAGAGACACTCCCCGCGGCAGGGGAGAGCGGCATGTGGGGAGGGGGGAGAACGCCCACAGGGGAGAGGGGGAGAGGGGAGAGGGAGAGGGGAGGGGAAGCGAGGGCGCCGGGAGGGAAGCGGCCGATCCGAGAGGGCGGGATGGGAAGAGGGCCCGAGAGAAGGGAGGCATAGAGAAGGTAGGGGAGGGAGAGAGGGAGGAGGAGGGAGAGGAGGGGGCTATTTAGGGGGTGATCGCGGGAGAGGGCTAAGAGAGGGAGAGGGATGCCTCATAATCTGCCCCAGAGCCAGAAGCACGTAAAGGGCTACTGAGAGGCAGAGAGGGTAGAGGGGGACGGCGAGACTGTGGCTAGCCGAGAGGTAGGATAGAGGAGAGGGACGGACGAGAGTGATTGCAGTGGAGGGGAGAGGCTTGTTCATGGGGGCAGGGGAGAGCTAGACTGCCCGGAGTACTAGGGAGAGACCGTGAAGCCCTGGCTTGGGAGGAGAGATGAGAGGGAGAAGAGAGGGAGAGGGAGAGATAGAGAGGGATGAGACGAGAACCGGAGAGAGGGAGAGAGAGAGGAGAGGAGAGAGAGAGGAGGATAGACTGAGGGGATGAGGTGCATGTGAGAGATGCCAGAGAGCGAGAGAGCCTGCAAGTGTGTGCTCAGCTCGAGGGACTATTGGATGCTGCAGATGAGGCTGTGAGCCTAACCTCTTCGAGGGGACTGATGAGGGCGGCGAGATGAGCCGGAGGCAGAGAGGATGACGGGGAGAGAGAGGGAGAGAGGCGAGGACGATGGATTGAATCGAGGGGGAGAACGAGGGGAGAGAGAGAGAGGGGGAGAGAGGGAGAGAGGACCGCGGGGGAGAGAGAGGGGAGAGAGAGGCGAGGAGAGGCGGAGAAGATGGGGGGCGGGAGAGGGGAGAGACGGGGCGGAGAGGGAGGAGAGGGAGAGGGAGGGGAGAGGGAGGAGGGAGAGGGAGAGGGAGAGGGAGGAGAGCGGAGAGGGAGGAGGAGAGACGAGAGAGAGGAGAGGGGAGGGAGAGGAGAGAGGGACAGAGGGAGAGAGGACGAGAGGGAGAGAGAGGAGAGGACAGAGGAGGAGTGTGAGAGAGAGTGTGAGAGAGAGAGAGGGAGGGAGAAGAGAGTGTAGAGAGAGTGTGAGAGACGAGTTGAGAGAGGAGAGTGAGAGAGAGAGGGAGAGAGAGAGTAGAGAGTGGTTGAGAGAGGTGTGTGTGCAGAGTAGTGTCTGAGGGGGATCTGGAGGAGTGTGTAGAGGAGTGTGTGAGGAGAGTGCTGGAGGAGAGTGTGAGAGAGACGCTGTGAGAGATGAGTGTGAGAGAGTGCGTGAGAGAGAGGTAGGAAGAGTTGAGACAGAGTGTGAGAGAGAGTTGTGAGAGAGAGTGTGAGAGAGAGTAAGTGACGAGAGAAGTAGAGAGAGGTGAGAGAGAGAGTGAGAGAGAGAGTGAGAGAGAGAGGTGCAGAAGAGGAGAGCGAGTAGAGAGAGAGTAAGAGGAGAGTGAGAACGAAGGGAGTGTTGAGAGAGATGTGTGGAGAGAGTGGGACGAGGATGGGAGAGAGAGTGTGGAGAAGGAGAGAGATGGAGAGAAGGAGAGTGAGAGAGAGTGGGAGAGAGAGTGGGAGAGAGTGGGAGAGAGGGGGAACGGGTGGGAGAGGAGGTGGGAGAGGAGTTGGAGACAGAGTGGGAAGAGGAGATGGTGGAGAAGAGAGTGGGAGAGAGGGAGAGGAGTGAGAGAGAGAGTAGATGAGAAGGGTGAGAGAGGAGGAGGAGAGAGTGTGATGAGAGGGGTAGCGTGTCAAGTGCGAGGAAGAATGTGTGAGAGAGAGAGGAGAGAAGAGAAGAGAGGTGTGAGAGAGAGAGGAGAGGGAGTGTGAGAGATGGAGGAGAGGGAGAGAGGGAGAGGGAGAGAGGGAGAGGGAGAGAGGGAGAGGGAGAGAGAGGGAGGGAGAGAGAGGGAGAGAGGGAGAGAGAGCAATAGTTCGTACTACTCGACAACAGTTTGTAAGATATAGATAATTCCCACATATGTAGACATGTGTATGAACCATTTTATAGCTTAACACATCTCCAATAAGTACTAAGTAATAAGTACTCGTACTAACTATTAAGTAACTGCAATAAGTACTAAGCTTAACCATCCACAATAAGTACTAACGTGCCATTGTTCGTTACTGGAAGATAATTTACACTAAAAACGCACAAGAGTACATATTTCTGACTATGTGACTCACTCAGCGAGAGTCTCGTGGTTTTCAAATCGAACAGCATATGCATAAGGGTATGAATGGCTAATATTTAGAATAATTCGCTGGACTGTAAAAATTCTGTCTGGATTACTTTGCCAGCTGTTGACGCACAAAGTACTCATCACCACTGCTTTCGGATACATCATATCAGTTTGTGACCTACTTAATAATTTTACCTCGTGTAAATGACGTAATCCTAAATTGAGAACAAACATTAGTGAGATATTACAGAAGTTGTAATTTCAAAACTTACATTTGTCCACTGTGTTCTTCAAATAACTATATGCTATATCACGATCATTAAAAACCCACGAAAAAATACGACCACGAAAAAATAATATGCTGTATATCACGACCATTATTAGTAGAATCCATAGTGTTGTTTACGGGAATTGATCCGTAAATTAAACAATTATTTTAAGTTTGTCGACCTTTCGGGGTTTTATTTCTCCATTTCGGGTTCTCCATGTGGTCAAATGCGTAATATTCCTCAACTTGTAAGCACTGAAGATGGTGAAATAAAACTCCGAAAAGTCGGCAAATTCAACTGATTAATTTACAGACTAAAACCAGTGAACAACACCATGGATTTAACTAAAAATAATCTACAACACCCTCTGCAGTATTTGGAACAAATTTGCTTACTAATTCCAAATTATAGATCTGAAGATTTTACATATAAATAAAGGGAAAAATGACAGGAAAACATGAACCACATCCAATAAAATGATGGTATTTACTTTTTATTTTGTGAAATCAATACTCGACGAAAAGACCATAAAACAGATGAAAGTTTCAGAAATGACATAATGTTGTTTACCTCTTATGTCTTTGTCTCCTTAACACATAAGTAGTAAAGAGAACGTATTGTAATCGTGCAGTGGAAATCGACTTTTCGACAGAAAAAAAATTGTCGGACCCTGGTAACGAAAAATAGATAAATCTTGTTCCTGTATGTAGCAAAATACTTTCTATTACACATTGTGTTTACACATTGTGTAGTCAGAATCCACGTTTTGAGAGTCGTTGCTATTACAAAATTGATTGTAGGCAAAAATCTGTCTGCAAGGTGTGTTCGTCTGTTTGTGGTCAACGCTAACCCCTAAACAGTTCAGACATTTTTCTTTAAAATTGATGTCCCCCGACCTCGGGGCCCTGCGATTCAATCGGATAGTTGGAATTTGGTTGTTCTAAAAAACTGCTTCAGATTTTTTATTGAATTTTTTCCACGGATAGCTATGAAAACGCTTAAAAGAACGACATGGGATTAAGTTTCGTTGAAAAGAAGAGACGTTTGATGGTTGGAAATACGAAGATTAATGAAGTAGTATTATATTGCGTATCTGCTGGCGGAGATAACTGGGGGTAAATCCCAGATATGTGAACGTGTATGTCGGCGCTGTATCTTCCATCTTAGTGTGGGAGTAACAACGTTATCTCCCTACATATAATATGCACAAATTTACGAGGCAAATGACCTCGCGCTCTAAAACACTCGCCCTAAAACACGAAATAATCAATGTTTCTCTTGTTTACGTGATAGTGGAGAAAATGCGTAATGTTTGGAAGTATAAAATCTTCAATTGATATAATTGCGAACAAAAAATAATCCAACTGCAGGAAACATGGCAAAGACTGTGTCAAATAGCTAAATATCATTCGAATTTTTTAGATAATTATATATTCGTTTGAAGAAAAAACCTAGAACCACTTGAAAATTCTCGATAAGACTGATGTTCCTTTTGACAAATGTGTATTTTGTGTCAAAACTATTTGTATACACCGGCCTCACAAAACCACTTGTTTCCTTGAGATCAGCGATCACCCCTGAGATAAGATTGGGCCTCTCTTATCAGTGCGATGGAAGATATCAATAAGGGCGTTTCCCAATTATCTATGCTCTGAAAGAATACATCGACAGTGACATGATATATAGTATCATCTGCAATGTAATGGGCAGTAAATTTATTTATATTACATTCGCCCATCATTCAGTATTACTACACTACGTAAAATACAATTTGTATTTTATTGTTAAGAGATATTAGCACTTAAACATTCAAGCTATTACTTAAAGATAAGACACTTATTTAGGTTTATAGGCTTGCAATATTTTGGCATTGCAAGGGATTTTACCATATTCCTCCTCCTAGTTTTTTTCGTGATGTCGCAAAGTCTGCTTCCTTAATACATTTTTCATTTTCTCATCGGTTACTATCTGCTGCAGTGTGGGGAGTGTAAAGCAAGTGCCACAGGCGGCGGGCGCACAGTGTTCCAATGGTGGTACGGAAATGGCCAGAAACGTTTCACTTGGAAAATTGATAACTACATTTTTGAATGGCAATTATTATCGAAATTTTTGTGATTCAATATGAAAGATTATTATATATACAAAACAATATCCGATTTTGTTTATAATAATCTGGACAGTAATTCTACGTCCATTCTCCTAATGAATATCGTTTTCGGGAAAGACAGTTTTAACATTTGAGGACAATAAAATTTTATACAATATTATATTCTATAAAAAATTAAGTTTCTGCTGAAACAATAATTAATGCTAACAAATAGATACTTAAGAGAAAATTGTAATAAAAAATAAGTGCTTAACTTCCAGGTTACATTTTAATCATGCTTTTTAGGTGATTTCTGTATTATATGTTCTTCCCAATCTTTCAATATTTGGAGCAAGAAAACTGGTTTAAGATGACTGAAATGTGGATTGCAAACTTCTATCTAACAACTGATTTCTTAAGTGGGTTTTACTTATTTTCATGAGAGACACATTTGACTTACGTATGACGATCAAAAACTACATAAAATAATTGCAGCTAATAATTGAAGTATTAGAAAGCTTGGTAGAGGAAAGTTTTTGTCAAATCCCTCCAGACCACTTTTCTGACTACTTTGAAATTTGTCCTTTAGCTCATCGTTTCATTATAAATCAATGAGTTTTAATTGAAAGAAACGAATTGAAAGGAATGGAATATGGAATGGGAATTAACATGAAATCCTGGCCACTTTTGTGCAAATCTTCAAATCTACAATTTAATTCTGTATGCAAATCTAAATATTTCTGCATATGCTTCAAAATCTTCTGTACAAACGATATCTCCACAAGATGTTAATTTTGAGAAATGTGAAGTATTTTTTCTCAATAACGAACGTATCTGTTTGTATTTGTATTTAGTCATTATACGTCCCGTAAAGGGCAATTGGCCTTGGCGCGGTTAGATACCGGGGTTTCTATTCTGTCACCCAACCATGAGCCCGCGATGTCTCGCATTCGCTTAACCTTCGCGACTAATAGAGTTAACGAGTTCTTCTAGCGACGCCGGTCTCGCGGTCGTGGCCTTTTAGTAGAACCACCTCAGAATTAGTTTGGATGACCAAGGGAAAGTACGAAAACATCGGCATGGATGGCCGGCAAGAGGATTGTACCCTCCCGAATCCGATGTCAGCGCGCTACACCCTGAGCAACTTCGCTGGGTGACGTACCTATTTCAACAAATTAAATTTGAAAGCTTTTACCAATAGCATGGCATATTACTTATTACCTGTTTTTCTTGCAGCAACAAATTCAGAATATTTAGATGCCATGTCAAATATGCAAGGAAGCTAGGCTGCATATCCATGATTGATCATTTAATCGTATTCTGCCATTCTTTAGAACACACTTAACACTTCACCATTGTTCCAATATATACAGAAAGAAACATTATATACAGAAAGAAAATTAACGGGTGTAGATGGTCTTATAATGAAGCGCATTGTCTTCTCCTAGCAACAGGATGTTATGATAGAAAACCCTAAATAAACAAACAAAATACTTTGCGAGGTGGGGAAGACAAGTTCGAAATATTCTCTGATTCACAGGATTGTGGGTTTATGCAACTGTATGCATCAGTACGAAATGCTTAAGGAGACTTAATTTTTGAACAGTAAGACAGAAGTCTTGAAATTAAATTTTAATTTTTGTGTTATTGAGAACGTCTATTATTTCTCAAAGAAGAGGTGACGAGAAGTCGATGATAATGTAACAGTGACGTTCTGACAAATGAGATGCTATAGCTCTGCATTGAATGGGTGGCAGCGGTGACACGTGAGACTGTTGTTATCGGTACCTTGTTAACGGAGCGGGTACAACATTGTGATGGACTGATTTGGTATATGGAACGTGCTTAGTTAATGGCACGGGTATCTGGTGTACGGGGCTATTGGACATTCTTTTAGAAGAAAAGTCAGGGTAGGTGAAGAACATTGTAGTATCATGTGTCGTTTGGCAAGAATTATAATAAAACTGTTAAGACATTGAGTAAGAATATTGAATTTTGAAAGAAATATTAAGTTGTGTGAACAATATTAGAAATTTACAAGGTAAGTCGTGCAGTTTCAAGATTTTTAATCTGGAATGGTATTATATTTTTTATATCTGAATTGAAGAATATTTCTACGATGTTTAATAAATCTTAATAAGAGCGGCAATTACCATTTGGGATCCAAGGCTTGGAAAGAGAAACGTCGGCAGGCAGAAGAAGAGGTGGTCGGACGAACTGAAACGCAGTTTGGCAGCCAATGGTCAACCTCAGCAAAGGATCGTCAGAAGTGGAAGACCATGTCTAAATCCAACACAAAGAACGTACTACACTAGATTATTCAATTTCTCACCAACTTAATAAGTGCCAATGTAGAAAATAGGGAGATGAAGTGTTAGCTAACTAGATTTAAGTAGTGAAATCAAAGTGAACGGTGTTAAATTTGACAGTGACGAAGTGAATTGTTACTTATTTTGTGTGTAAATAGCGTTTATATTTTCTTACTTTTGTTTGTAAATAACATCTAAGGAGGACAGAAGGATAAGGAAGTTCCCGAATTGGTTGCTCGGAAATTCTACCATTATGTAACCCACCCGACAACCCGAGGCCCTTGCCCTCTACGGGATTGTAACGGGCTATAATAATAATAATAATAATAATAATAATAATATTAATTTTAAATTGCAAAAGACAGTAATTTTGAATACATGCCGTATTGTCAGAAGCCATCTGAACCTTCAGTAAAGCAACCACACACCTGGTCATCATACCTGTGTGTGGTTGACATACCGACCAGTAGATACTGTGAATAATGTAAGATGATAATAATAATAATAATAATAATAATAATAATAATAATAATAATAATAATAGCCATAGGTTTGGAAGATTTTAAAAGATTTACATTATCTACTTTGGATTCAGCTATCAACTGCCACAAGCACATTCTTTCTCGCTTTATTTCTAAATTTGCAATTTTAGAAAATTTAGGTTGTTCAACAAAAATGTGACCTGTACCATTATTTTAAGCAGTCCTTGTTCGATCCGTGAAAAAATTGAAGAAAAATTTGGAGCATTTAAAAAAAAAGTTTTTTAATAAACGTCACTTATTTCTAGCACGAATTACGCAAAACATTCTAGCTTTTTTCAAAGAATTGTGCATGACCTCTTTTAAAGAGCTGATTCGTCAAAACAGATTTTGTTTAAAGCAAAAGTATCTATCTTCAAGTTTGTTAAATGTTAAAATTTTGCAATTTTTGATTGATTGAGTAATTCCGGACTCGTAAAATGGAAAGTCCATTAGTCCTGCAAGTGTGTGTTTTTAACGTGGGATCTGGCTGGCGAATCCGACGCCGATCAGATCGACTTGCAGGAATTTTCTCTAACCGTGTATCTCTGATCAGGGGGCACCGCCCCAGGACACCACTGGGAACAATCTCTAAACTCCCGACTAGTGTGATAGTGCAGTGCATTTGAATATACGTGTGTAAGAAAAGGGTGAAGATAGAAAAAGGACGAAGAAGGAAAGATCGCGCGCGGTCCGTGGCCCGTTTGTTAAAGTACTGCTCTGGCGTGTACCTGGTTTTGATCGAAAAAAACTACGGAAAACAGCTGATCAGAGCAACTGGTCGCTAGAATTCTACTCAAGACTGCGGCTGAATTAGACCTAGTTCTCTAGCCAGTGTCGAAAATCTTCACCGTCGGGACTCGAACGCTAGGACCTCCCGGTCAGAGGCATTGCAATGACATCTGTGCTGCCCCGAGCGGTCTTTTCCTAAGCAATTTTCGAAAATACAGAAGTGGAGACGAAAATTTAAAGACAAAACCATTTGGAGCCCTCTTTGAGGAAAAAAAAAGTTTAAAAAATTCAAAATTGCCTATATTTATTGCAAAATATTTTTAAAAATATGTACATAACGTTATTTTAAAATACGTATTCAAAAAAAATTTCAATATGGAAAAATATCTCTCTCTTCAATATCGTAGTAGTAGGAAGACGTCTAAAAATATTTGAACTTTTGATATTTTCGACAAATCAGGGATTACAACGAATATGACATCTGCATTATTCCCTTACGCGGGGAGATATTTCGTAGCTTTATTGCCATAACCTGAAGAAGAATATTTAATTCGCGAACAGAAAGATAATTAGTACACCGATTATGATAAATGAATAAATTGAATAAATCGCTAGAGATATAAATCGCTTTAGAAGCATGCAATATTCTCAAACGTAGGTATTAATGCATGTATAAAAATGCGTAGAACATTTTAACAATATATATTTCTTAACCATTATTTGTACGAGTGGTTTTCAAAGTGTTCTCCCCCCTGTAGGGTTATTTTCCAATTCTTCAATCACGTAACGTATCATTTCAAGGCAATTTTCAATTTTCATAGTATGTTCAAACAAATAATGCCACCAGCATAAATTCCTTCGCATACAGTAAGACCAGAGCTATTCAACGAAGTTTCCATCACTATATGAGGAGTTTCTGAACTCCAATTGACGCAATTATGTCTGTTCACACTCTCATTAAGTTTAAAAGTTGCCTCTTGCTCCAAAGAGTGGATTGGTAAAAATTGTTGTCGGCTTATTGTCGTATTATGTACCATTCACAGAATTCTTTACGCCTATCGGTATCATTCTCATTCAGGCCTTGAAGCAGGGCGATACGGGTTGAGACCTAGAAATTTCAAAAATTTTCTGAAGCTTTTTCTAAAGAAAACAAAAAAATCTCTCTGGATTCCTTTTGCAAAGATTTTGTTGGAGATTGTAGAAAGCTGTGGTCTACCGTCAAAATATTTTCTTACGTAGTCACCGATTTCGGTCTACTTGATCGCAGAGGATCTGTTACAAACCCAGTCTTTTCAAATATTTTATGTAAGTTGTAAATTGCTTGCCATAACGGCGGCAATTGTGCAGGTGTAGTGTTTGAAAAATATTATCCAAATAATTCACTCACATTGTGGTAATTTCGATCATGTAACCACCGCTTTTGCATTAAAAATACACGTTCATTAACTGTTAATTTTCTATTCATGGTGAACTTTACTAAGTCACTGATTAAAACCTCCACGGAAGCACCTAATACAACGTATCCTTCACTAGCATCAACCGTGAGCATAAAAAGAACACTATAATTATTCATTTCTTGTTTCGTGCCAGTCTAGTCAATTCACTTCTGAATAACTGCTAGTGTTTAGCGGCTTATGACTCTGTCGGTAATGTAGTTACTGAAAGAGAAATTTAAGTCAACACTTGAGATGTTGAGACATCAATTTTATTCTGTACGCAAATCGCCTGGTATATCTTGAAAATATTTAGCATATATCTTAAAAGTTATTTTAGAAGGTGGGATCACGGGATTTAAATTAGATTCTTTAAAAAGTTTGAAAGATCGTTTAGTTACAGAACAAACAAAAATATATTTTCCCACTGTTAAAGAACAAATTGTAGAGAAATTGGTAACATTTAAAAATGAATAGCTACAGTTAAAACATTAAACAAATTTTGATGAAGTTGGAAACAATTTTAACATAACAATTTTAACAAGGGGAGTTTTGTAGCGGGTTACCGTTGTCAGTTACCTTCTCTTAGAAACAGGGTATATCTATAGAAGACCCTCAATAAACCAGCAGAATTCTTGGCGAGGTCGGGAAGACAAGTTCGAAATATTCTCAGATTCACAGGAGTATGGGTCTGTAAAATTGTATGCATCATTACTTAAAATGTTTAAGAAGTCGTAACTTGTGAATTGCAAGACAAAATACTGAAATTAAATGGTTATTTGTTTAGTAATTGAGAAAGCTTATTATTTATCAAGGAAGAAACGAAATTAACTGTAACGGTCTGACGTTTGATATGTTACAACCTCCCACTCATATTGCATGAAACAACGGCAATGGCCCACTGCCAAGGCTTTTGTTACCTGCGAGGGAAATTGGTCGATCCTTCCCCCCCTTTTGCTTGCACTGCTTCTCTGAGCGACCTATCACGTAGGGGAAGGTGCCTGTGACATCATTTCTTCTCCATTTGGCAAAGCACTGGTTTAAAATCACGAGGGAAAGTCACACAAAAGAAGTATACAGAATAGAGAATGAGATTCTTATTTTTTGAAATGATACAAATTCAATTAAGATTTGTAATTCCCAATTGACGAGCTGAGTTTCGAGCACGTCACGAGTTGAATGAATTGAAGGGAAAGAAGCGCGACAACGTCGACGACAACAAACAATGAAACGTATTGCGACGGCTCCCCTTTATTCCAACGTGCGCCCAGCTGAGCCACAGCGAAGGGACCGGCAAGCCGGTTCTAGCAAATTTGAGACGCCCAAGTGTGCGTTGAGAAGTTCTCTGAGAGGGGGGACTTTTCGGAAGCAGGACACCGGTACTGCGTCGCAACGCAGGAAGATTCCATTGCGATAGAAAGAGAGCGCAAATGTCGCACAACTTCGGAATATTCCATGACGCAGCCACTGGACACGTGCGCATCGAACATTCCACTTGCCAACCGGGTATGTAGGCAATTAGAGGACGACTTGAGTCTCAGATGTCGCGCAAAATACAAACCGACAAATGAGAGTGGCAAAAAAACATTTATATATTTATTTTTATTTGTTTATTTAATGCCAAAAACCGTTATAACTGCGTGACTTTCTATGGGGTAAAATTCATGGCAATAGTGAGGCGGGAAAACAAAGGGGGTGACCCTAGCAGAAGATGCAAGACAGAGCGTAGGATTCCGCGGCCGGAGTCAGTTTCGGTCGCAGAATGGCGACCGAAACGTCGGCACCTTCGCCATGGACGCGGCGTCACCCGGACAGCCTAGTAAATAAGATGCAAGACAACGCCAGAGCATACCCGTAAAAGATTCCTGTTGTTGAATGTTGTCCTTATGTTGAACGTGCCACACAAAATCTTCTGTGTGTGACGTTTCGTCTCGCAGTACACGAGTAAAGAAATTATCAGTGAACATTGCACGAACTTTCCGGTGGTCATTTTAAAATTCAAAAGTAACGCGAACGGTGATAATGTCATTTGAATCGATGTACACCGGTAGTCACACAGATTAGAAGTGCAACAAGTTCCAGGCTATGACCGGATAAAACAATCCGAGTGGCGTGTGGTAATCAAAAAAACTAAATCACGAGCGTATTGTGAGTTTTGACTTTATAGTGAACATTGCGAAATGAGGAGTATTCTGCCAAGTCACCACTGGGGAGGGGGGCGTGTAAACAGACGCACGGTTGGGCTTCCAGCCGCCCCCTTCGTCAGCTGCTGTTCCCGAGTCCGTCGAGTAGAGGTCAGTGACCCTGATTCGGCCGCGCCGCGCGGACCAAAAGCGTAGCAAGAGCCGAAGGAAAGCCTTGTGTCACCTCTGGAAACAGACGATATGAAAACGTCATTCAACCCAGTCATTGCAGTGTAGTGATTGTGACATACAGCTAGAAAATAAGAGTTTCATCTGTGCAAATACTTTCTAAAAATTGATCTTCTTGAAATAAATAAAAACATCCTTAAAAAATGTGAATAATGTAAAATGGTAGCGAATGTATTGTTTGTCCATGTGTGTGCCAGTGGGTTCTGTGAGTGTGGGCATTTTTTTTATTTTTAATCAACTTTGTACTGGTCTCTTAGAGGGACATTTCGACATTTTAAAAACATGACGTTAATTAATTAATGGATAGTTTATCTTCTAATTCAGAGCTGCCCCGACCCTACAAAATTTAGCGTCAATTTCGCGAATGTAATCTACTCCAATAAGCGAGTATGTCATCAACATTTGGAAATGGCGTTGATGTCCGTGGGCTGTCGTCCAATAAATTCATATTTGGCTTCCTATATTTATGGCACCCAACGTAATGTGGGTGTCGTAGATATAGTGAACTTTAGAAGTAAGAGGGGTCATTAAATTATCAAAACATTATACTGTGCCTAAAAGTATCTCCCTTTCTCTCTCTCTCTCTCTCTCTCTCTCTCTCTATCTCTCTCTCATCACCGCAGATATATTGTAGGAAAGTGCTCCCAAGTAAAGGATGTGGTACAAACGATGGCTTTTGGAGAGAGATGCACAGTTAAAAGCCACGTTACCGCGTATGACATAGCTGGGAGAGGAGTGATGATGAAGTAAACGCCTTGAAACATGTAAGATCTGTATGAATGGTATTAATTTAAATACATTTTTGTTGTGAAATATTACGTCTTTTTACCTATCCATAACTCAGAGGATAAATAACAAAAAGTGTGATTCTATTATAAGGGTGTCAACTTTTCCACAAAAGAGACTACACTCGTCCGTTGTACATTTTGTAGTCAACACACGTAATATAAACCAAAAACAATATTACCAAACATCCTAAATATTTCATTCAAAACTTTCAAATTTTCCTTTGTTTGTGTCTTTTGATGGCACAAATTAATTATATTAAGATGTGTTTTTACAGTCTTAAATTACATTCCTAACATTTGATAAGTATTTTACGATTATCTGAGAATTATGCATTCGTGTGGTCTAAGCTTAAGCAGATATTATTAAGTCCGTATAGAAGAATTCTCAGGCCGTGAATTGGGAAATAGACTGATTCATTAGTTCCGGGTGCGTCAGTTACTCAGATCATTAGTCCTGTAAGTCTAGTGCATCAATTTTCTTCTGGAGGAGGTGGTTATCTTTTCCTGCTGGATGGTGAGATCCGGTGCCGACCTTCATGTCGGCTATCGGGGTTTTCCCAAGCATATATTTCCCAGTAGTGTGACACATTACCCAGACGGGACAAGTTATGAGCTCCCGACCTCTCTCCCAGCAAATCTGGTAGTAGATGTGATTGTAAGTGTGTGTAAGTAAGAGGAGAAGGTAGGACAAGGAAGGGGGAGCAAGGATCGCGCGCGATGTGTGGACTGTTTGTTAGGGTACTGATCCGGGATTCGCCTTGTTTTTATCGGAGAAACCACAGAAAACCACCGATCAGAGAAGCCGGTCGCTAAAATACTCTTCCAGACAGCGACTGAATTCGACCTAGTTAGTATCGAATATTCTGCTACCCTTGGGTCTCGAAAATAGGACCTTCTGGTCAGACGCACTGCAATGACATCAGTTGATGCTCTGAGCCACCTCTCTCGGTGGCAAATGGGGAAAAATGTATTTAAGGAACAGTGTTTACGCACAGTGTAAATCCTTACGGAGCTCAGGTAGGGTCAGGTCCTTGTGGAAATTAAATTATGCATTCGATGCATTGTATACAAACACACACAGTTTGAACTCATAAATTTTAGTGAGTAAGTTGTACAAATATATAACACCTATAAGAGAAAAGTTCGGAAAGCATGGTAAAGTTAAACACTAGTGCATTTAGCTGAAAACACCGCTACCTTACGGTGCATACACTACGGAACTCAGAAGAATGTTGATAAAAATCCAAGTCGGCTCGGGGATGGTCAGGATTCGTGAACACAAGTTCGACCAGAGTCGTTGCCGGCCAGAGACGTTGGCATCACTATCACACTTCAACTGAAAGTTAGGTTTTGCACGAAGAAATACGATATCTTTATTGATTGATTAATGTTTCTGGGAATGTCGTAGTAAGGTAATTAGTCCCATAAGTGCACTGCATGTTTTTGTTCAGGATGTGACGGTGATTATCCCCCGCTAGAGGGTATGATCAGGCGCAACCTTACACGTCGGCTAGCGGACTTTTCCCCAACTAGACCTCCACCCTCCCCCAACCAGACATCCACCCTCCCACCAACCAGACCTCCACCCTCCCCCAACCACCCTTCCATCAACAGAACACCGTTCTAGCCTAGATAAGCTCTGAGCTCCTGACTGGTCTCCCGACATGTGGTAGTGAAGTGCATTAAAGCGTGTGTGTAATTAAGGGGTGAGAATACGATCAGGAAGAGGATGGAAAGATTGCTTGCGGTCCGTGGCCTGTTTGCTAAGATACTGCTCTAGAATTCGCTTGGCGTTGATCAAAGAAACTACGAAAAACTACCGATCAGAGCAGGCGGTCGCTAGAATTGTGCTCCAGGCAGTGAATGAATTCCATTTAGCAATCTAGCAAGTGTCAAAAATTTTACCACCGTCGGAACTTGAACCCGACGACTCCTGGACAGAGGCACTGCAATGTAACGAAGAACATACTTTATTCAGTTGATGCCCTGAGGCACCTAATCCGGTGAACGCACACGGAATGAATGATAGTTACTGTTGATGTTGACGCACTATGGTGATCTGGCATATGTCTCTAAATATCAGACATCTAGAGCACAGATATTCGGCAGGTGACTTTCTGTCGTGGCCAAGGGGATGAAATGCATCTTTTGAACATTTGTGCATATAGGGTTGCATAACAATCAGGGGCAATGACGCATAGTTAACTCTCCATTACATAAAATTTCACATTATCAAATATTCATTGGCAAAAGTGATCATTTTCATTCCTTTTATATGCCGTATAAGTTTGTAATATTTATTCTGAGGCGTTTTCTTGCCTATGGAATTAACCAGGGAGAATGCAATTAAATGAAACCATTATCCACATTTTCAGAACAATGGGATAAAAGCAAAAAAAAACAGATCCAATATATTGGACGCCAAACAGTTGTAAGTGAAAAGCAGAGGTACAGCATTGTAGTGAGGTGTCTAGAGTTGAATTGGATCCATTTGGATCATTCATATTGCATTCGCCGGTGACTTCAATTGGTGTCGAGCGTCCAATCAGTCATTACAAAGCCTTTTTGAGGCCACATGGAAGTTCGTTTTCGTTTGAGAACTTAAATTATGTTCTTAGTTACAAATGCAACACTTTGTTACATTTTCCAATCAGTTATGCAGATTGGTTAAAGTCAGAACTTGGTGTGCTTCTTTTTACTTTCTCGCCCTAACAAGTGCACGAAGGGAAAGTATTGTAATCCTGCGTCGAAAATCGGCAAATTTTCGGCAGAAAGACGCCCCTGTCCTTATGAATAGAAAATTACTTTCTCTAGCACGTGGTGTAGCCAGGATTCGTGTTGTATGAGTCCTTGATACCAAAAAATCGATTCACAGCACGATTCTGTCCGTTCGCGTCTCTGTCTGTGAACAATTATAAAACTGCCCCCAAACCAAATCAATATTCGTGATGCTCATACAAAAGAGAATACAAAATTTGGTAGATTCGCAAAAACATCAGCCGCTTAGGGCGATTTTTGCAGAGATATAACGAGAAACATTTTTTTCGTTTTTTATTATTTTCTCGGCTTCTATTACATCTATCAGGCTGAAGAAAATATAGAGACGGGGACAAATAATTGCATTTCAAGGTATTTTTGTCAACCAATTTTAACGCCAAATTCAAATACAAAAAAATTGAAATTAATTTTTGACACGGTAACGTTACTGTCTCATTTTTTATCCCTAGAATGTGTTTATAACAAAAAAAGTTTGCAGTTTTTTAAACATTGTGGACAATAGTGAAAACCAATTAAAAACCATTTTATTTGTTTAAAAATTTGAAATTCGCACCAAATGTGATGGGAAAATACGTTTTTACTAATAATTAGCAGATTCAATTACGACATATAAACTCGAGATCTTATCGGTGTTACATCGATTATGAACCAAACTCAATCGTAATATCCATGGTGGGAAGAGATGGGTGGGCCCATGCGCATCCGACTTCAGCCAATGAGCTTCTGGCACCAGTTTGCCTCATAATATTTGCGGGAATATTAAACGTCCCCCGCCCCGTGGCTCACCCGTCCAGGAATACGTCGTGCCTCGTGTTGCTTAACTTCCGTGTCTTCAGGCAGCGTAGTTAAGCATTTCGGCTAATGGCATCTTTCCTGACCTATCCTTTCCTCTTATTTACATACACTCAAACTTATATGCACTATATTATCACAAATCACGAGAGACCAGTCGGGAGCTTGGAGCTTGTCCTTGCTGGAGTGGTGCCTGCATTGGGAGATACCTGAGTGGGAAAACACCGCAAGCCGAAGTGCTTGTCGGCGCCGAAACTGACAATTCAGTGGGGGAGGAACACCGTCACCTCCCGCGATAAAACGTTGACAACTCTACCGTACTCTATCGTACTGATGAATCCAGAAACATCAACCATCAATCCGTGATAATCTTTCCGATTGAATTGCAAAATTTAACTCTGTAGGGTACCGTTTATTTCATCATGATCTGAAATAATATCTTTTAAAGTATGTAGATACTTTTAAGCTGCTACTTTCCGGGATCACGGAGCATTTATAACTTTTTTGAAATAGGTCCCTTTCTTTGTCTATAGAATGGAAATAGAAATTTTATATGGAAATGTTTTCACCATCTCACTATTCCCACGCTTATGTTTCTTTGACGTCATATTGAATTTTTCAAAATATCATTATCATATGGAATAAAATATATCCGTGGATGGGTTAAAATACTGTTGATACTCCTGAAAACAACTCGTCAGCACTTAAGAATGCCACTCAACAATGGAGGAAGGGAATGTGGAATAAAGATGTCAGTAAACATGAAATAGTAGAGAATCAATTACATCTGCATATTATGTAGATTATTTTCGTATATGAGAAATAGCAGTACTTAAATATTATAACAACTCTAATACATTATACATTTATATTAAAGTACATTAACTGAAATTTGGGGACATTGTGGGCACAGAATTTCAAATCGGGGGCCTGTAGCCGTGAAACGGGGGCGCTAGGTAAATTCATGACAATTGTTACAAAATTGTCAATTTCAAACAGATTCTGAAAATGCCGGCCAAGTTTGTGTTTCTGAATGTGCCTCTGGGAAATCTCTCCTGAAAACGACTTCCTGATAAGAGATGGCTAATTTGTTTCCAGAGTTAGTTTAGACAGTTTAGTTACAAGTATTTTTTAATTTACTTAATTGTATTGTTGAAGTTATCATGTTCAGATTACAAGAAAAAGTTTGCAATTTTGTGATTACTTAATCTAATTAACTTAATCTAGATTAAAATTGTACTTAACTAATATTAACATAGGGAGGAGAAACAAGAAGCACCTCAGGAGAATTACTCAATATTTGCAAATGTCTGGAGGAAAGAATGGAGCGGGAATCTGTTCTTAATTCTGATTTTGTCTCTGGAATATTTTCCGAGTCCGTAGTGAGTTGATGCTTTTATTAAGAATAAGTTAGTGTAAAAGGTGTTTGATAGAAGTGCTATTTGGTGCGATATTTCATTTACATTCAGATCGTGATGTTGTTTATTGCTAATAAACCATGGAGCTCTTGTTATTAATCTTAAATATTTGTTTTGAAATACTTGCAATTTGTTGAGTATGGTTTTGGCGACATTGCTCCAGATCGGACATGCGTATAAGTGTTGGGTGAATGAGTGATTTGTGTAGCGTTAATGCATTTGACAGTGAGAGATTGTTGTATGGGTTTAGTAGAGGTCTGAATTGGATCAGTTTGGTTTTTGCCTGTTGTGCTTTTATCTCAATATGTTGTTTTCAATTAAGTTTAGTATCTAAAAATAATCCAAGATATTTTATTATTTTCGTGATTGGGGTCCAATTTATAGCATTATTAATTATAAGTAGCGGGGATGGATATGCAAAAGTTTATAATGAGATGACTTTTGCTGATGATTTTGAGGGATTTAATTTAATTTTCCAGTTATTTACCCAATTTGTTATTAAACTTAGATGTTGTGGGAGCTGGAATTGGTAAATTTGTAAAGTAGTGGCGGATATATACAATGCAGTGCCATCAGCGAATTGGTATGTATTTATTTGATGGGAAGTACGAATGTCTGCAATATAGTTATAGTTAGAGTTGGGGATAGCGGCGAATCTTGGGGGAGCCCAGCGGCAATTTGTTTGGGGTTAGAACACTGACCATCTATTTTTACTGAGAAAGTTCTGTTTAATATGCAATTTTTGATGACTTGAATTAAATAGTTTGGTGTTCCAATTTGGACTAATTTGAAGTAGAGAGCTGGATGCCATATTCTGTCAAATGCTTGTGACACATGTAGAAATACAGTGGTGGTGTGATATCCCTTTTTGAAAGCAGAATGGATGTGTTCAGTTAGCCTCAATAGCTGATGCATCGTTGAGTGTTGGGATATGAAACCGAATTAACGAGGTGACATTGAGTTACTTTTATTTCTGTGTTTGCTTAGCCTGATGAGAATTAATTATTCTAAAATTTTTGACATGATGGGAAAAAGACTGTTTCGTCCGTAATTTTCTGCAAATGATAATTTTTTATTTGATTTTGCTATTGGATATATTATTGAGTGCGTTCATAGGTTTCCGTGGCCGGAGTCAATACATTCTCGCTATCCAGGATGTGATGTCGTGCACTAACACTAAACACTATTGTCCACTTAATACTGTTTAGTACTAGCACTGACAAATCTATCATCACTGTTCTATTAAACGTTCGGAGCGATGTTGTTCGGTGGAAAGCGCAGAGACGTTAGTTTCAAGTCTATTCACCTTTGTTTACAAACTATTACATTCAAACTCGAGAATTCACAGAGCATTTCGATAGTGCGTAGAAGAAGACTATGGTTTGTGTCACAATGAAGAACGTGCCATATGTCTTTGTCCTTCCCTGCCCTGCGTTGGCGGACGACTCATCTATGACGATATAGCTATTGATTACGAGTGATGAGATTGTTCTGGAAAGGGATCTGGTTCCTATTGAGGAAAATATATTTTACAATAAATAGGTTAATTATTACGATTGTTTAAACGAATTAGTTGACATTGCTTATTGTAAAATTGCAGAGTGAATCTAGTAGCGGGAGTCGCTTTTCTACACTCTTTCTAAAATGTTTTCATGTCTACGTACCGTCCGTGGTTAGTGAAGAACATGAATGGGCTACCCAACTTAACAGCGAGTGGTGCGATGTCCCCAGATATATCGACAATATAAGATCACGAGAGAAACGAGATTCAAAGGAAGTAACTCTCCTGTTTTTATTCTTAATTAAGATTAATTCTCTCGTGAAACTAGCTTTCTTACTGCGAACTACGACGGAACTAGTACGAACACGATCAAAATGTGTTAAAGTCTTCTAAAATTCACAATATTTATTATGAAAAAGGGTAGTAAGAAGAACAGTAACTGACAATCGTATCTGTTCCTCTTGAAAAATGTAGTAGAACAAAAGAGAATTATTGTTTGAAATCGTATTTTTTTTGAGACAGCTATTTTTCTGCTGAAAGCACTTAAAATGATTTCCTAAGAATATTTGATGCTATCGCCTTTATCAATTTTGAGACAATCTTATGTTGGCAATTTTTGCAAGATAATTTGTGCTATCAATTAGTATGATTTTCAGATTGGTTATAATTTTAACTGGACGAACAATCGATAACAATTAAACATTGCAAAGAATTCCCACTTTACATCAAGTATTAAATATTGAAACATATCAGTTCGAAAAGTCATTGTTCAGTACAACACCAAAATACTTTATTTACATTCATCGCTATTTTATAGGTAATAATGAATGTGTTCCTGTTCTACTTCTTCGTACCTTTCGGTAACTATAGATGTTCCACCTGCGACTACTCCAGGGGCAACCATTGTACCGTACACCTTTTCAACTTCAAATTGAGAACAATTTCAATTTGTGAATAAACACAATACATGACTAAACACATTCTTGTTTAAACTAATCACCTTCGAATTGAGACAGACGTTCCAAATTGAAAATTATTTAGTAAGATTCTAAAAAGGGTAAAAATAAACAAAATAAAATTAAGAAAATCTGAATTACTCCTCAAAACCAAGTTAATTAACATTTAATAATAATTTATATGACAATAATCAGCTCTGATATGCATATTTGTGTATAAGCAATGTGTCTTGCATAATTACTAGCTTTTATTACTTGAATATTTTAATTTATATTTTCTAACTAATGATCGCGAAATTCTGTTTTCGACATATTTGCCCTGTCTTTATCAGCTAAAATGTGTCGCAATGTTTCACACCGATCTCGTTTAACAACAGCCGTGAGTTTATACCACGCATTTTCGATAGCATTTAACTTTTAGCTGGAAGGACTTAGCCTCAGTAAGTGATGGTTGCTAAATTCTTCTGCCATGAATATTTGTTCAACATTACAGTGAGAGGGGCATTATCAACTACTTATATATAATACGAGTGGTACATGGTTAATGCGTCGCGCAGACATTGTCACTAATTCTTTAGCTTCCTCCTTAAAAGCGCCTCGTAATTTCATGGTAAATCAATCCCACACCACCTATGCCAACAGTAATGTGCTACCAGGGTGCTCTTGGCTCAGAGAAAACTAGCTCGACTATTTCTAAAGAGGTCCGGGTTCTATTCCGCGACATTCTCATGGAAACGTGTTTGCTGCTTTACATGGACTAGACCACCCCTGTGAAGCGTTCTAAACCCTACCACTTTCCCAGTTCCTTCCTAATTCTGGCTGATGGGCAGTGACGTGGGCGGCGCATACGCGGAAATCGTACCTGGCGGCCCACTGGAGAACGACGTACGGACTATTATAACTATACAGTAACGGAAGATTACTCCACAATAATCGCTCAACGCCCAACAACGGTTAGGAGATGCGTTGCGTCGTTAGGAAAACGCAACAAATTAAACAAAATATGGCTAATGGCTAAGCGATTCCCTACTGTTTTGCTCCCTATCGTTATGAAGCTCTATCGAATCCTTTTTGGAACGCCTTTTCTTCCGTGGAATAAATACATTGAAATTTGTTTCGTCCATGTATAAAATGTGGATGTTATCCGTATGATAATGTAAGAATACGTGCTTGCGATCATTTGATGTGGTTCCCACACTATTCCATTTTTATGTCTCTATAAGAATATCTTTGACTGGGTACATCAAACCTTCCAAATGTTTCTGTAGACATTATCTTGAAACAATAATTTGATGATTTTCTTAAAGAGTTGCGTTTTATATATTTTGATGTAACTCTTGGAATTTCTTCAATGTGTAAATTATGAAGGTCCGATTATCCTCCATAACATTAATCCTCCTCTCATCACATCGTCGTTTTGGAAGTTAACTTTGATTATTTACACCACAATATGCTGTCGACTTTTTACACCGTATTAGGCAATCTTCTTCAGTCACTAATGTTATTACAGACAACACAAATTTGCCTTTTTATATTTTCATCTTAATTTTTTTACATACTCCATACCAACCTCACGTTTTCATAACCGTCTGTCGTTGTTTTTTCTTGGTGTGAAGTTGCGAAGTCTCAATTTAAAAGTGATTGGCCTCAATAGTAATGTGTCTAGTCTGAATGTGATGGTTTTTGGCATTAATTTGGTTGAGTTTCTTCTTTACTTGAAATTGAAAAGACCTGCATCAATTGCACCAATGTGACACAAGAGCTGGTATCCGTCACCGTACATACTTACGAAGGAACATACCAGCAGGCGGTTGAGGTTGCGTACCCGTAGGACTTTCCTTCAAGCACCTGTTCTTATCCTTGCTCACACACCTTTACAAGAGAAGGGGAAGGAATTGGCCTGCCAAGGTCATAAGACCCCTACGTGTTTTTTCCCTTGGAAGGTGGCGATGATCTCCCCCCGCAGGATAGCGAGATCCGATGCCGACCTACCGTCGGCTTGCGGGATTGACCTCAACGAGGTATCTGCCACCTGCGGGGCACCGCCAAGCGGCCACCTGCGGGACAAGTCCCAAGGTTATTTCGAGCTTCCGGACGCATCGACGTGGGGATTCCCCCTCCAGGAATCTCACCCAACGTGGTAGCGCCCCAGCTGGAACGAGATTTAAGCCCCCGACCGGTCACACGACATGTCTGGTAGTAAGCTGCGTGTGTGTGTGTGTGTGTGGTAGGACAAAGAAAGGAGAAGGAATGATCGCACGCGAACCGTGACACTTTGGTTAGGGTACTGCTCCGGCATTCGCCTAGTGTTGATCGGAGAAACCACGGAAAATTACCGATGAGAGCAACCGACCGCTAGAATTCTCCTCCAACCAGCGACTGAATCCGATCTAGCTAACAAGCTAGTGTCGAAAAAAAATGTCATCATCAAAATCATGACTCGAACCTAGGAGCTCCCGGACAGAGGCACTGCAGTGACATCAGTTGATACACTGAGGTACCTCTCCCGGTCATTCGTGGTATTGTCCAGAGAAACTACCGCTTGGAGCAGGCGATCGCTAAATTCTTCCTCCAGTGGTTAAACATAGCTTTATATTTAGTAGCAAACGTCAAGCACCGTTGGGAAACGAATCCAGGGTCTCCCGGTCAGCGACGCTTCAAAAATTTCTAATTGGACAACCGCAGCCGTTTACAGAAATCGAAATGTCCATTACTTCAATCTTCAATGAATACTAAAAAGCACCTCTTCTATTAGAATTCATTTAAACATTTAGTGTCTACAGTTCGCTGAAGTATTAAAATCAAATATGTGCTCGTTGACGCGCAACTACTACCATCAATTTTGAAGCCGGACCGTTTTTGAAATAAAAATATCGCTCATTTAATTCGTATTTTTCAGTATATCGTAGTTTCGAGGAAAAAAGACCGCAGTGCTCTCTCGTTTTATCTCAATTATCCATCATATCACGTTCCTATTTCTTGCTGTCGATAAAAACTTGCCAAATCGGTTAGCGAGCAGTCGATATACCGACTTCACCTGACGAAATTTCAAGTAAAATTTTCATTCCACGACCATATCAAGAAAATCCGCTATATTTCACGAAAGGGAGAATATTTATTAATATCAACCTCCATTATCAGAGGTAACTATAAGAAAATGGTCTGCAAAAACTCGAAAAACACGGAAGATCGAAATAATTTTTATTGGTTCAATTGTTAATTATGTTAATTAATTCATTTTACGATAATTATGTTATGTTAATTAAAAGGTAAATTAAAAAGAAATGAGCAAAAGTAACGTGAATGTAGTATGTATTTCAATATTATTGGCAAAATATTTTTTTTGTTTTGTTACTAGTTATTTTCATTAATTTTTTCCTCATTTCAAAGAAAGAGAGTTTAATTCAAAACTCATTCGTAAATCAATTGATAAAATTATTTAATTTATTCCGAGGTTGCAGATTAGAGTTCTGTTAGTGATAATTTGTTTTTGCAATTCATTGAATCGTTTTCATTATGAGACAGACCCCGAATAACTGGATTCTCGGATAATCGAACTCCGGATAATGGAAGTCCCATTGGAGGTAATTTGATCATTATTCGGTAAGTGGCTACCACTTTCCGTTGAGCCATTCGAATTTGTAACTGTAGGTGCCGACAGATGGACCTGATCAACAGAAGCGCTGAAGAGAGGGAATGGATGGCGTTGTAGAAAAATTGCGGACTCAAAGGACACACAAGACGCTTGTCAAAAATGTACTTCGAAGCGCTTTTCATTGAATGTTTGAGGAAATGGAATAAGAAATTAGGATGTGGTTTTCCCTCTGAGATGAGTAAATATTGTACTTTGATATTCCCACAGAGAATTGCGCGTGACAACCTGATTAGAATCAACAGCGCGGCTTCAAAGGCGGGCTCTCCATCAAAGTCGCCTTAACCTTCGCGCGCGTGCCGAAGATAAAATACTTGATTGCACTCTGATAATCAGTTATAGTCTAGGATGAAGCACATAGTGCGTAAAAGCATTCAGAACTCAATTATCTTATTAGTACGGACCCACTATTGTAGCCCTTGTCAGCGCTGATAAGTGACCTCATTCGGGAGAGAAGGAGGCGGTTGACCGAACCCAGGTGGCTCAGTCTCTTCGTCGGAGCGGCTATAAGGCAGACGCGCGGAGAAGACGCAAGCGCAACCATGTCCGACAAGCACCGCGTGAGGAGCAGCCTGCCGGCGCCCGCACCCGCGCCCGGGGGTCTAACCGACCCCCCGCTGAAGCGGCCCCCTCCGCCCCCCGCGGACGCGGCTGCCGGAAGCCACCCCCGCCCACCCGAGGCGCCGCCAGCCAGCCGAGGACCCCCCGCGGGAGACTCCCCGAGGGAGCCGACGACTGACCTGGTGGCGGAAGCCGATGGCCGAAACAGGCTGAACCAGAGCTGAGCCTAGTAATGAGTCTGTGGCTGAGCCGCGTGCGGAGCAGCGTAGCTGAACCTGTGGCCGAATCCGGGCTGAACCGTGGCTGAAGCGCGGCGGCTGAGCCGGGAGACGTAGCCCCCTTTCTGAGCCGTCCCGAGCCCGCGTCGCTAAGCACCCGTCGCCGCAGCCACGTCGCGAGCCCCGTCGGCCAGAGCCCGTCGCCGGGCCCTGTCGCTGAGCCCGTCGCCGAGCCCTCGCCGAGCCGTCGCCGAGCCCGTCGCCGAGCCCGTCGCCGAGCCCGTCGCCGAGCCCGTCGCCGAGCCGATCGCCGAGCCCGTCGCTGAGGAAAACCCGGCGGCGCGTGCGCTGCCAGCCGCCGGACCAAGCGCTTCTGAAGAAGAGCCCCAGCCGTCCACCAGCAAGGACGTGCCGCCGAACACCTCCGTGGCCAGGATGCGGGCTCAGCCCCAGCAGTCTCCGTCGCGCGCCTCGGACGCCGCGTCGCCTCGTAAGTGAGCGCAAGCTGCACATCAACAGCGAAACGCGGCTCGAAATGAAAACGAGAGTTATTTGCACCCTGCTGTTTTATCGTAGGAGGATCTTGTTTTGCCGTTTAGTTCAAAGAGTGAAGTTGTTAAAGAAATAATTTTTATATGATAATGGAAAAACACGAAAGGTTTATTACTGTCGCCGACAGTTTATGTATGAATAACTTTATTAATTCTGTTTCAAAATTATATCAAACTCTAATATCGTTATGGTACGCATTAGAAAGTTTCTTTATAAAATTGAACATGAAAATAGAAGTTGACTAATGTACTAGTTTCCTTTCTCTTCTTTTTGAAAAGCGATTCCATTGACTAGTAGTCATACATACCTAATGGAATAAAATACATTTTAATTTTACGCAGTTTTGAACTTCATATTATCAAATTACGGAAATTCCCGAAGGCATTTCACTTGATATTATTATATGCACATGTTGATGGAAGGTGACATTTAGGAACCTGAGGTAGATACTACTGGGGATCCAGGTTCACTTAAGTGAAGTGCACGTCACCATTGTTCAAAGTAGCAGCGGGGTCAGATAGCGCATATACATTCTAGTTGCTTGTTAAAAATGTTCTGAAAACTTCCCTAGCACCTTATTATGATGAACGATATATGAATTACAGAGCATGGAAATTACATTAATGCCCAACATGCGTAGGAAAGCAGCATCCTACTTGGAAAATACGATACTGTATGGTTTCTTGGAAATGAATTATCAATCGTTCGAATAATGACAGAAATGGCAAATATTAATTCGCCATACCAAAAATAATATTGTTATTAATAGTAATAAGGCCCATTATTAATGAATGTCATCAAATAATTAATAATTAACAAATTATTTACCATGAATAACAAAAAATTATAGATTTCAAAATCCAAAGTAAATAATCCAAAATGTATTGCATTAAATTTAATTTAGAATAAAAAAACAATTATTATTATTAATTTAGAATCTAAAAACAATTATCTTTTTTCTAAATGAAATAATCGTGAATATCTAAATATATCAAACTAAAAAAATTTCTTTTTATGTTAAATTTTAGCAAATCAAAAGTTTTTTCGAATGAAATTGAAGAAACTAATTGGTTAATTATGACAAATTTCCGCGGAATTTCTGAAAGAACCTCTAAGAATTGGCACAAAAATTATTGGTAATCTGTGTGTGTGTGAGAGAGAGAGGGATAGAGAGAGAGAGAGAGGGGGGGGAGGGAGAGAGAGAGAGAGGGAGAGAGAAATACCTCAGATTACTGATGTTTCACAATTAGTAAAAGATTTACAGGAACATATTCCTTCTAAACTTTCGTTACACACACGACTGAATTTGAAGAAATATGCTGAAACTTCTACACCAGAACTCATAGGAGCTGAATTGGATTCCTTCCCGAGACCTGGCAACAATTGCAAGTTTCAACTGAGTATCCGGACTCTGTAGAGAACAGCGAACTCTAGTTTCAGAACCATTGCTCTAGTTTTTTTTGTCTGTACTGCCCACAAGCTAATACGCCGCTGATTGTGTGATATTACTGATAAAAAACTAAACTGTTACAAAGTTTTCATTTAAAATATTAAACATTAAAATTGTATGTGTTACGCCTATGCAGTAATAATTCAGGTTTTGTGCATTCTTGCTACCGAAACATTTATTAACGGTAAAAGTCTATCTGTGAGTCCGTCTATCTATAGATAACGCTCGCGTTTGTACAGTTCAGACGATTTACTTCCAAATTGATATTTACCAAGAGATCTGGACGTACTAAAGGCCCTGCGAGATTGAAATAGATAATTTAAATTTTGAGGGTACTTTTCATTAAGCCTTAATAATATTTTCAATTTTAAAATACTCCAAATTTTTATTGAATGTTTTCTCGAATAGCGCAAAGGACTTTTAAAACAACGGTTAGGTCTCATTTTCAATGGAATCTCCAAATTTTCGAAAACTGTGAAAGTTTCATATTTTAACGCTTCTTCCTAAAACTACAATACTTAAGATAGACATTTTTTCTATTTGAAATCTGTTCTTCAAAAGCAATTTCTTTAATAAAATCAGGTACAATTTTTTGAAAATATAGACAGTTTTCTCGTAATTTTGTGTGGAATATAGCTAGCAATTTTAAAACGATTATTTTCTCAAAAACATCTCCAAAATACTCAAGCATTAGACGCTTAAAATGGTGCTGGTTCTATTTTCGGCAAAATCTCTAGATTTTCAAAGTTTGAAAAAATAACATTGCAAAAGTACAATATTAATGACAGAGGTTTTTTCTTAACGAAATGTGTTCTAACATATTAGACACTTCATATTAAGTATCCTCAACAATCAAACAATTCGTTTGAAACTCGCAGGGCCTCGAGTTTGTTCAGATTGGTCTGGGAATGTCAATTTTCGGGGATCTCGTCTGAATGATTCAGGCGCTAGAGTTGACCACAGACGGACAGAGAGACTGACAGGCTTAGAACGTTTTGGCGACCATTGATTTTTCAATATCAAGGACGCACAAAACGTGGAATCAGACTTCAGAACGTGTTAGAGGTCGTAATTTACTGCATATAGGACCAAGATTTATCCACTTTTCGTCACCAGGACCCCAGAATTCAAATTTTTCTGTCAGGAAATCGTCAATTTCGGCCGCAGCATTACAATACTTTCTTCTTACGAAAAAGTAAAACGAGTAGTTCAGGAGTAAATTCTGCTTGAAGTTAATGAAATTTATTTTTTAAAAAAAAATCATAAAAGGCGTTCCAATTTTTCCTTTAAATTTCTTTCTCAGATATAGCAAATGTAATTGTTAAAAATAGTGCATGACTCATTTTTGTTGTACTCTCTACATTTTCGAAAAATGCAAAAGTAACAATGAAAGTACGCGCTGTTGCAGAACCTGTTTTCGTCTTCGTTTCCATTGTTGATTAAAATGGCTATTATTATGGTCTCGAATGATTTCTTTGCTATGCGGGCTGTCCGGGAGACGGTGCGTCCTAGGTACAGATGCCAAGGTTTCGGCCGTCATGCTGCGACGTTCCTCAGGGCGAAATGCTAATTTTACTGCAGGGCGAAAGTTTGCCCTGAGCGAAGAGTCTCTGGCAAAGCCTTTGTTTTCTTTGCTGTTAGATTTGTTAAGTTTTCATCTATTTCGGTCAGTTATATTTGTTTGCAGTTGATAAAATTAGTCACTATCGTGCGAAATCTTTTTATAAGGTTGTGAATTATTCGCAAGTAATAAGGCTCGTTTTGGCACGCTCGATTTAGTGCAACAAATAGCGTAAATCATTGTTCCTCATTTATTGGCTATTGGGCGTGTAATTAATGTATTAGATATAATTTTAATTCAAAGCAGTTCATCCAATGATGTAATACCGTTTTCAAAAATAGAAATATGTATTCAACAATGTAAAAGTTATGAAGTCGCTAATAACCTTTGCAGTTAATTTGACTCAAAATAAAATTAATATAATTTTGTTTGTTTTTTGCAATGGTTGAAGCAAAATACAGAAAAGTCTTATAATCCCATGCAATGCTTATATCTATTTTTTTGGCCTTCGTGTTTCAAGAGCATTGAATTGACAGAAATGGTGTGACAAAAGACACAGCATATTTCTTAAAACTGTTAAAATGTCAGAATATATCCGGCATATATAAATATATATATATATATTTATAATATATTAATATATATATATATATATATATATATAATGTCATAATATATATAATTATATCATATTTCTCCTGTATTTAGTGCAGAATTATACAAAAACCTGTCATCTCATTTTACAAAAATGCTGAATAAAGCTTCTCATTCAAAATGACCGATATTTTCAGCTCACTTCTCTTATCATTCTCCTCTCTTCTCGAGATGATTGATGTGGCTTCCTTCCTGAAGTGCCATGGCAAGCTTTGACAAACTTGCCTCTGATTATCTATTTGTTGTTTAAGGGAAGACCAAAACAGTGAGGAATTTCCTCACAGAAAACAATCTATAATTCATAGATTACAAATATATTTTATTCTTTATACTCTAAGTCAAAAATTGTAAGACGCTGTACGGGACCTATGGCGATGAAGCACATCACAAACAGAAAATAATTCTAACAAGATATCTGAGGTTAGGAGATGGAAGTTTTACTAATTAATATATTCAGTACAAATAAAATATTAGAAATTGTTTGTATTCGTGCTTTCTATTTTAGAATTTGTATGTACCATCGTGAAAGAGAGGAGTGAAATGAAAATTGCGAATATGGCTCCGGAATTAGTAGTTAATTTTCAAGGGGCTTTGAGATAGTCAAGGGAGGGGGTTCTGATCAATACATTTCACGATTCTATATTTAAAAATATAAGATTCCTTCTTAAAATTTAAAGTGAAAAATTCATGTTGATGATTCTCAGTTCAAGCTCAGTTCAAGCGTTTCATAAAATGAGCCCGCGCTACAATTCTTATTTCCTGTCTTCCTCGTTGACTGGGCTTGTAGACCCTGGTAGGAAGGTTGGGATGTTGCTTCTCTTCTCATTCCTAGAGATGGTCTTAGAACCGTTAAGAGCGTAGAACTGTAGCACGCTTTGCTCTCGACGCATGTGTGTTTTCCTTAGGCACGCAAATTTTGATACTGTCTGCCCGCAGGAAAGACCTCGATTTCAAATCACATTAGCACCGTAGCGCGAGTGGCTTAGTAATAAGAAAACAAACGGGGAAAGTTATTTCTATAAAAGTATTTATTATTTTATTTTAAAATTGATATCTGCCTCTAACTTAAATTTTGCATTGAAATCTGTTTTTACGATACATACGCTGGTACATGAAGTTCTACGTACACAGCCTTCTCGACATTTTGATGTAGATAACGACAAATTTTGGGCAATTGTGAACTCATTTGGAATGATGAAACAATTTGGACTGGCGGTCTTTGGAATGTGATGCAATCAATATGTGACACCAGTTTGAATATATTGCGCAAAATTGAGATAATGGAAGCGGGGTGGAGCATTGCTCCCGAGCCTCCCCCATCGCCGGTGGTATCTGCCGTTGGGAGATCTGTTGAGTCTTCCTTGAACACTTGTGCACGAAATAATTATAAACGTCGTCATTGCCAACAATAGTATTTACTATATTAAACCTATACTATAATTAAACTAGTATAATAAATACTTATTACTATAATTAATAATTATATAATTACTATAATTAATAATTATTTCTATAATTAAACTAGTATGCATATATTATTACTATATTAAATACTGGGTGATCTGGGCTGTCCGGGTGACGCCGCGTCGAAGGCTGAGTTGCCGACGTTTCGACCATCCTGTCGTGGTCTTCCTCAGGGCTGGTAATGGCTGGCCTGGAGGAAGACCACGACAGGATGGTCGAAACGTCGGCAACTCAGCCTTCGACGCGGCGTCACCCGGACAGCCCAGATCACCCACATGACTCTGGTCGCGGAAGCCTACGACTTTATATTAAATACTATTGTTGGCAATGACGACGTCTATAATTATTTCATGAAAAATACCAACGATAACGCACCACAACACCTATACTTGTACACGAGCAGCCCTTGCATTTAATTTCTAGAATCCAACCGAACATTCATTATTCATTTTACACATTCAACAAGTGAAAGCTTTGATGGCAATAAAGTATCTAGGAGACAATGAAGAATCCCTACCATTTGTTCAGTGTGTACATGTAATCAGGAAAGGAATAGGTCACGCTAATTTTTGTGTACATATAATGTAATGCAAAAAGTGAGAAATATATTTTATAACATTAATCAATTCATATATTTATAAACAATTTACAAATGGAATTCAAATATTCGGTAATCGCAAACAGTAAGCATTAAGACACTAGACTAGCAGTAGATTAAGTTTAAATGACGGTATAATTATACTGTAAACTATTCATTTGTTGATCTGCGTAGTATTGAATTCTCTTAATCATAACCAGAAAATTTTGATTTTGTTTAAAAATAATTAGAGGCAAAGTAATACATCATCGTTTCTTACAAAAATATGTTTTTTTAAGCCAAAACCCTAATTATACACGAAAGTTCAGAACTTGTCTTAGAACAAGTGTTAAACAGTCCTAGGGGATGTAGAGGTCGAAAATGACAACTTCTTGCCAATAAATATATACTAGGAAATTGCATTTTGCAGAGTTATAAGCAGTTATACAGTGGCATTTGCTCCTGATATTTAGGCAATCCCGAATGCATAGATGTTCAGCAAGTACATGAATTCTCCTTAACTGTATCAGAACGTGACCTGCCCAACATCTGTGCATAAGGAGTTGCTTAAAATTCAGGGCAAATGCAACATGTATAACTGCATAAACCGCGTTATATGCAATTACCCAGTGTATATTTATTGGCAAAAAGTAATCACATCCGAATTCTCTATATTACCGAGACGTTTTGAACATTTCTTCAGTGACACCTTTAGAAATTTTCATTAATGGAGTATTAACTGGCTATAAAAGCCCTTGACTGAAATTCTGAAATTATGGTCTCATTGACTTGTATCTCGATGTTATTTTATCTGGAACTGCTCCGACCTTGTCTTCTTAATTTTGCACCGTCGAAAGCCCTTATGATTATAAGTTTTTGTTTGTCCTTGTTCTCAGTCAAGTCAGTCTACTTGAATACTTATCTCATTATCTCTGTAAACAAATTGCAGATTTCAATGAGTACTTCAATCCGGAATGAAGGGCGTTTCCATCCACTCGTACTTACCAGACCTAGTAGGAAGTCACTCCGGTGCCTTAAGTAAATAATAGTTAAATGATGTGCAAATGACTACTACAATGACGGCAAAAAACAAAATAATTCGAATTAACCGTTCACTCTTGCGTCCTCTTTTAGATCAAATGTACAACTGATACAGCTTAATGAAATGGAAGAATAGAGATATAAAACATGAAGACAGGTCCTATTTCTGTAGTGGGAGTTATGTTTTAAATCTAAGTGGTTTTCTGTTAGTCTCGTAACAATGTTCCAATACTCTATTCGGCATTAATCACAGAGTAATAATGTAATAAAGTAAATCCTTGAATGTATTCATTTTGTCATGATGTCATTGCCTTTAATCCCAATTGGTCAGGGGCTCGGCGCCGTTAGTATCGGAAATACTCAGGGAAACACCCATCCAGGAACCCCTAGTGTTTTCAGCTGCTTAACTTTTGTGGCTTCTAGGAGCGGGGCAAAGCAGTTCGGCTGTCGACGCCGAGGCAAAAAAGCAGCCAATAAAAAACCGAAACCGTTAAATAAAATTTTATATCAATAACAATAGAAATGATGTTAAACAAAGTTTATGTTCATTAAGCGCCATTGAAAATGTCACCAGCTTTTTGAACAAAATTATTTCACAATAAATGAAATGAACATTTAAGCAAAATTATAAAATACAGTTTTGCATACTATTTATTCTTATGTGCCTTAAATTTCTCCACTCTTCATTTTTGTAAGTGATTCTGAATGGGCAAGAAATGTAAATATTAAATCTTTGATCAAGTCTACCTTGAATAAAAAGAAAACTATTCGAACATGTCACTTCTTTTACTAATCTGTATGAATTACTTCTCTGCAACATTGACCCGGAATAATCGAATCGTCACCCGGAATAATCGAATCCTAAGAATGTGTTACGAATAACATAGAATTCAAAATACGTTTACTAATGTGACTACAAATTTGATAGTGCCAAGGGATACTTAATTAAAGTTTTTCTTCCTGCTTCATCCAAATATTAGAGAATATACAATATTTTCAATATCCATTATTAATTAATGGCACATAAAATTCCTATCATTGAATGGAAATGAGATAAGCAGGAACAATCAATGACGACGCAAATTATATCAGCATTTTGATTTCAGCTACAATTTATCTCTCAATGAGTGAAGCGATCGAAAATGATTAAGGCGACACGACCTTCCAAGGTGGTTGCTGCCATGTTATCAGATCGTGATTCCAAGAAAGAAGATTGTAGGTCACGTACAAAGTAAGATTTCTTCAGAAAAAATAGTTTAAGAACAAAATGAAGTTGAATTTCCCATTTCTCGTAAAGACGTGGATTAAAAATCTTCAGACTCACACATTTCATTAGAGATCGGATTAGATGAATTCATGTCCTCCAATGTTTGCGTCTATCAAGTAAACCAGAGATCGAATATCAACATCTCTTTCGGTCAGGTTTTTGACATATATGCTTTTAGGTTTAGTAAACCTTTATTGAAAGTAGCTTTGGATGTATTAAAAACCACAGTAAAAATATCAATCCCGGTATTTATTGTGCATTGTGTAGATAATATCTCTATTTAAATAATTTTTACCTATATGTTTTTTTGCATAAAAATTTCTATTTTTCTGATAATTTTTTTTGTTATATCATTTCGTATTTTTTCTTCTATTTCTTCTCTCTTCCTTATCCTCCTTCAGCTTTCTTTACTTACTCACCTTTTTTATTTCCTCATTTCCTTAATATTGTGTCCTTCTTCGAACCTCCCCAGTTTTCCTCTCCTACACATTCAACTCCTTTTTATTTTATTTCGTACCTATCTACTTCCTTACTCTTCTGTCCTTTTCTTTTGTCTCTTTTGTGTCCTGCTGCTATTTTTCTCATTTTTCTCTTTTCTTCTTTCATACGCCATCTCCTTTTTCCCCTTTTCTTCTCATATCATTTTCTTTGTTCTTCTTTTCTCTCCTCCTACTTCTCTTCTTCTTTCGTCTTTCTGTTTCTGCCCTTCTCTTTCTATAAGCTCCAATTATGCTATTCTAACAATATTTTACTAGTTATCCGGAACAGAAAAATGCTGCTTACAAAAGAATATAAAATGGTTTTCCAAAATGTAGCAAATCGAAATCTGCGATAAAACAACAAATAGAATACTCTCGAATAACACTGCAATAAATTAGAAATTTTAAAAACAACTATCTTCACTAATACAGCAATAACGTAGTACAGAATATGGTATATACAATACAAGAGTTCTATAAATACCAGGAATTTAAAAAAAACTGCGTTCCATAAAGCAACAAATGAAAAGCAAATATTTAATGGCGGATGTTCTCTTCCTTGAAGCCCTGCTGTTGCATAAGATCAGCTGTGTTGTTAGCACTAATGTATTATAACTCAGTTGTTACACACAGTATGAGAACACGCGGATAAACATAATCAAATATTTGCATTTTTAAGTGAAAACCAAACCCGTTCAATTGCTTTTTTAATTTTTCCCGATATTTTAGGTTTCTAACAAAACCATAGACACCTTTTACAATATCGGACGCTGCGTAGCTTTCTTTTAGTTTTGCGTTCATTGGAAAGTAGTAATATAGATTTTACAAGGAATCTAAATGTCCTTTTAATTGCGAGATTGAAAATGAAATCAGTGAGGCATTTAAAATCCTTAGAGTCCGTGAATAATTCGATGTTGTATTTAATACCCACGTTTTAATAATAATAATAATAATAATAATAATAATGATAATGATAATAATAAAAAATGCAAATATACCCAACTACATATAATTTGAATAAATAATGTTCCAATGTGTTGTATAATATCATTTCACTTAAGATTCGTGGAAACGAGACGGCTATTCCAACATTTGAGAAAACTAAACACGAACGAGCAACGAAAATTCTCAGTTCTCAGTTTAAGGCGCATGAATAGCATTTTAATAACAATTCAAATTAATAACGTTCGAAATGGTATCATTTTGCAGAATAATGCTTAATGAAACATAACTAGGGCTCCATTTGTTCCCCGCATGTTCTTCGCATGTTGCTCCACACGTTTCCGGTACGTTCTAGGTGCGTTGTCTCGCATATGCCTCGCAAGTTCCTCACATGTACCCTCGCATTCCCACAGTATGTTTTTCGGAGTTTTCCTTCGTGTATCTCAGATGTTTCTCGCATGTAGTACCTTCGCACCTTCCACGCATATACTACCTCAAATGTTCCCCATATGATCGTTACAAATTGCCGACATGTTCACCGCATGTTGCCGCTCATGTTATTCAAATTAAAGCTGAAAATGCAAAATTATATTATAGGTGTCTATTACAATGTGCTTTTATAAATGTTACGGGTCTGTTAGTACAGAGACTCTCCAGACGAATGAAGTTGTGCTTGGCCTTTGTACTCAGTAGAGCGGGAGCAACGGAAAGTGTTATAGTAGGGGCCTAAAGTTTTTTGCAAAAATTTGTTTCTCCAAAAATACAGTTCTTTTTTAATTATTATTTTCAAAAGGAAAGTATCTTTACGTTTTAATTCGAAGTTCAGCGTTTCTGTGTCACGGGAATGAGGGAACTTTACAAAAACGTAAAAGAACGTTCGTGAACGCGTCATTTTGTGTGGCCTACAAACGCAACTCGTGTTTCTTACTGAGAAAGGAAAACCTGGTGTTAAGGTCCTAGGACGCTTTGTTTGCAATTTATGCTCGGTGGTAAAGTGTTTGGGAGAGAAATTAATGTTGCGGATTGCATGTGTGCCTGATTCCCCAATATGCCATGATCTGCAAACTTATATGATTTCCATCTTAAAACGTTGTGATGCAAGACCGGTAGAAAATTCCCTCTCCAGTTGTAATCTACTTACGGGGTTCTATGAATATGATTTCCTAAAAACTGTCAAAAACCATCTCCCTCCGTCTATGCAAAGGCTTGGTATAATGGATTCTGGTGGCGGCATGACCTTGAAGAAGTTATTTCCTTAGCATTCTGTTATAACACTTTACTGCTTTTCTCAGTAATCATCAACAACTGGAAAATCTGGGGATTAAACCTTATCCCATAAAGTGTTTGATAACACTTATCATCGCTGTGACGTCCATTTTAAAATGTATTCTCTCCCAGGTGCTAAAGAGTAATATAAAGTCTGATCTGAAAATGCCCGCTTCAAATACCTTCTATTCACCAGTAAATTGTGCAGGTGCCCCTCGGAACATATTCAGAATCGCGTAAGAGGTTATTACCACGCATTTAAAATTAATTACTATAAAATTCAGCCAATGGCCCAAGTTATATAATTTGTTCTCAGTATCTTATTTCCCAACATTAATCAATAATTATCTGGAGATTAGCCTTGATTGATAAATATATCATCTATTAATGGATTAAGGATTGAACGTCACGAATCAATTATGTTGCCGCTTTAAAAATATATTGGTGTGCCAATTGTTTGAAAAAGTGATGTTCGATGAAAATGTAAAGAAAAAATATTTCGTTTATTAAATGAAATGTCTCTTTCTAAGTTATTGAAAATACAATAATAAACAAATATAAATAATAAGTACAAATAAATAAATAAATAACTACAAAATACAATACACGGGGAGTGATCTATTCGCGAGTATTTGAGAAATACTAATGGAGTATTTTTTTAAATATATTTTCATCGCGATATTATGAAAATGTAATATTTATTAACTTATTAGTGTTTAGGGTCCTTAAATGATGGTCTAACTAGTAGATAACGATTATGATGAGGTGCAGGATGGTGGAGAAATAGTGGACAGAGTGTCAGTGAGAACCCCGGTAATCTTAGATCGGCAGTAAGATCGCTTGTCCACCAAATTCCACGTGGATTGCATTGGATTTAACTCCGCGCCATCACCGGGAGGGATGACTTAGGGCAACTGATTTCACTGCAGTGCCTCTGACCGGGAGGTCCTAACAAACAGGCCACGGTTCGTGCGCTATCTTTCTTTCCTGTGCCTTGTCCAATCTTCACACCCTTATACACACACACTTACACTTAAATACACTACACTACCACACACGTCAGGAGACCAGCCGAGAACTTAAAGCTTGCCCCGGTTGGTGCGATGCCCCGCTGATGGGAGTTATCTGCTTGGGGAAAACCCCGTTAGCCGACGGTAGATCGGTGCCGGATATCACCATCAAGCAGGGGAAGATCACTGTCACATACCGAGGAAAACATGCGCTACCCTTACGGGACTAGTGACATTTGCCGTTGACGCGCCCAGAGTTACTAATCTGTCAATCAATCAATCAATCAAACAATCGAGCGCCAGCGATAGAAAGCGTTAGCACTAACCATTATACCACGACCTCCCTTCAGCATAGGCGTGCGCAATGGCCCCTTGCGCGAGGTGGCCATGGCTCCCTGAACATTTCGAAAAGGGCCCCGTAGTCATACGCAACGAAACATTTCATTTCCGTTAATACATATTACTGATTTTCCCCCATCTTTACGCTTACAATTTGAGAAATTGATATACGATATATGGGGATAAAGCTCTCCAAACCATCTGACAAACCTTTGAAGAGTTCAACATCAAATTAACTGTATTTCTTATCAATTACATCATAAAATTATTTAATTATCCTTGTATTATTGTATCTATTTTTTTAGTAAAGTATGTTATTTGTGAATACAAAAGTTTAATGGAAATGGGGATCCAGAAAAACGGGGCGTGAGGCTCAAAAATGTAGTTGCCCCCTCTTGTTTTAGACTGCGCACGCTTTTGCCCGTAGGTGTCGCAGAGATAATTTGGAAATTACATTACGAATATATCACTAAATAAATTTCGAAATAGAAAAGAGATTTTTGTTATTTTTGACGGAATTGAACTTAAATTTTGAATGTATCTGATAAATTTGTTAGTAATATTTTATAGTATAATCTAATGTCACCCCACCTGATGGCCTCTAGGTGACGTTATATGATCACCAATCTAATAACGCATTATTTCCACATATGCTGGTATAATATTTACTGTCATGTCTCTCTTAACCCCTCGTAGTTTCGACTCCAACCCTATTCAAGAGCTAGCGCTTCATTAATTTTCGAGACTTCTTTCCTTTCCATTTCACTTCTTCGCCTCAGCTCTGTTGACTCCCTTTATTTTCCCCATTACCGTCCATGTTACGCATGAATTTTCGGGGCAACAGTCTAGATAGTAGTGTCTTGGGGCTGAAAATGGCGAACATTGGCAAGGCCTTCTTTCGAGCATTAATTGCTATAAAGAAAATGTCACAACATTGCTTACGTTCATCATCTAGATCAAGAAATCCATGGACCAACTTCACCAATTTGGGATCTCAATTCATTGAAGACGCGCGGCGACCGCCTTCGGATCCTACACAGCAGACTCCGCGACGAATTGCTCGGTGATGCGCGTTGGCGTCCCTTTGCCGTGTGGGCGTTGCGCAGTTTGGTATGAAGAATGGTATCCGGAATGTTAGAGATATGTGCGAAACAGGGAAAACACAGGCAGCGTTCATGAGATGCTGAAGCTAATAGAATATTATGTAACTAAATTGTTAAGCTTTATTGCATGAGTGCAGGTTTTGAAAACGAGAGACGGTAGGAGAGAGTTTACAAAATTGTACAAATGCAATAAAGCGACATTATAAACGAGTTCCATACGTCATTCTTCGTATAACAGCATCATAAATGTATAAGAGAATCAAAGGTAATTTTTGCAGACAGCTTTATTGTGACGTCACGGGTATTTGAGATATGTGCTAAAAAACGGCGGCCTGATGTTCGATTTGCCGCTACATCCCCACGATTCTGTTCCTGCGATTGCCTAAAAGTGTGATGACGCAACGGTTCATGCCATAAAGGCAAATACGTCATAACCTGTGCCATAAGATGTCATTTTATTAACGAATTCTTGTAACGAAAGAAGTCGTTTCTATTGCTGGAACACAAACAAAATGTTATATTATAGGAAGAGAAATGTGATGAGCAGGAGGTGAGTGCCCATGCGATAAGTGTGGGTAACCATACCGTGATGTATTTGGACAACTGTCACAGCGCCCTAATAAAATTGGCCAACACACAAGAGTGCAGTCCACTACCATCAGCTTCATATCCCCAAACAAACGAAAAGTGATGTAGTTGAAACTTTTATGCCCAATTCCAGAATGCACTGAAAGATAACCAAGTAATCCATTTCAACACTTGCGTTAGACTGGTTCTAGAGGGGCGAATAGTTGGAAAATACTTCATTTTTGTATTTAGTTTATATAGGCGTGCCATGTTTCATAACAAATTAAGCCGCGGTGTGACCCAGTCACCCTTCAGTAAAAAGGCCAAGAGAACAGTAAATAATGCTCTTTTGTTTCTTTAATATATGCGTGTTTATTTTTAGGTTTATATAAAAAGTTCAGAATTAACAAATGATTTACAAATTTATATGAATTTGTTGTTGCAAACAATTTTTACAAATGTACTTCCCCTGTTTAACGAACATATATTAATTTCACACATTCGACATAACGATGCCATTTTTTCGTTAAATGTAAATAAGAAAGATTTATTTCTGTACCACGAAAATGTTTTAAATGACTAAAAATAAATAGCAATTAATATAATATAATATAAATATTTCACAATGTGAGTGACAAGCAACGAAACAAGGCGTGAGGAGATGCCGCATCACATTTCCTTTGCGATACAATTTCTCCGAAACGATCAGAAGCAGTTGAAAGATAAGCGGCCAGTTACGTGCATAACACTTTCCTCGAAAAGTATTAAAAAAAACAACGAAAGATTATAAACATATCTAAAAGTACACTGGGATACGAAACTGCTTGTATGTCTTAGGCACCCCCAGGTTAATATGCAAAGTCAATGAAATTAGTGCTATTGAACCCTCCGTATTTGGCCATCTCAAATTCAGATACCGGATCTTCTGAAGAATGTGACATAGACCTTGGCATTTGTTACATCACGTCGGCGGCCAACAATGGTGATCAGCATTCTTAACACGACCTTCGCAGCTTAGACTGGCGATACCTTGACCTTCACCTTGCCAAAACACAAGTGTGGTCGTAATAAAGTCATCCTTAAGTTTCTGGAGAAATGTTTCTCCTGAGTATTGTTATAAACTATTTTTCTTGCTTCCTGTTGTCCCTGACTATTATATACAGTCAAGGCACAGGCTAAGAATGGAATTTGGACTTGAGTTTTCATTCAGACACATCTCGAAAAAAATCTTATAGAGAAGAAAATATACATTGTAGTATTGAACAATTTTAGAGAACATATGGTTTGCAACAATGGCACAACTCAAAAATTCAAATTTTGAGTTATTTCATAACATTTTAGAATTCGCAAATCAACCAAAAATGACAAATCTAAAACATGCAATTTTCAGAACAGCTTAAAATTTAGAACAATTAATATAATAATTATAGCCACAGTAAAATATCACATTAGCGATGATCTTTTGCAAGAATATGCATCAACATGAAAAGTCGGCCAAATATGCACTAACATAAATCTAAATAGCATCCAATTCTAACCACATGTTAAGAAATTCCACTTAGCTCTGCCCTGAAGCAACGGAAAAAAATATGCAAGATGATAGAAATCCGCTCCCAAAAGATAATAATGTATTAGAGGTGAAAGTAATGAATGTATGATGTATCCTCGGCCTACCCTGCTCTCTGTCACCCTGGCCTATCGTGGTCTGCCTGGCCCGTCCTGCCATTCTTACTCTGCTCCTCCTCCAGCTCCACTCTCTCCCTCCTAGGTCTGACCCGTCCCGCTTCACCCCGCCTCACATGGGCTGAACAAGCCCCTCCTCGTCCCTTCATTTTTACTATGATCATCGTTTCTGTCTCCATCGTTGATATGGGCAAACATAAACAGAGGTATTGTTACAAAATCTCGGCAAACGTCCAGTATTATTGTTGACATTCAATTAACCCGAGCGAATTGCGCTATCGGAATGATTGAATATGCGATTAGTGTGAAATTTTATGGGCTTTCGGACTTGTTTAATTCACTTTCGTGAATCTACTTGGTATCTCTAAGACATTTTTCGAAAAACGGACTGATGCACTTAGTGCGCAATTTACTTTTTTAAGGAATAGGAAAGGGGAATGAGATAAGATGATTTTTGTACAAAATATCAAATAGGCAGTAAGGTTTTTTAATTTATTTTTTTATTTTGAAGGTCACGATAGCAAAATTTTATTAAGATCGGAATAATACTGCAGATTTGTATAAAAAACAAACAAACAAAACTTCTTTAAATCTGAGACGCTCTACCTTTCAGTGAAACCCGCATGAAAATCTGTCCAACCGTTCTAGAGATAATAATAATAATAATTAATAATAATAAATATTATTATTATTATTATGTTAGCATATATAGATCCATTAAGGGCTAAGGCTTACCACTTCACGCGGGGTGAACAACTAGAGATTACTAGGTTTTATTATTACTAGTTATAGAGGTTATTCCGGGCAAACAAACAAACAAAACTTGTGAGAAAAATTGAAAAGTTTTTATATAGTCTAAATTAACCTTGAAATAACAAAAAGGCTGGTATTTTGAAACCACAGAAAGACACTTCAATATTCTTTATATCTATGGTTTGAATTCGCTCTGATCAGTGGTGGTGTTTACTCAAAATCGCCAATTTCTTAGTTGTGACACTTTTCTATTTGCTATGGGAATAACAAGCAGAACAGAACTCCCATGAAGTTCTTTTGAAATGCTTACTTCATAATTAGTAGATGTCAATCATACGAAACTTGCATTTCTTCCGCCAGCGAAAACTTTAAATACATTTATCCCAAACCTCATTTTAGTTTCTCGCCATACTACGTACTTACGTAGTAAACAGAAAGTATTGTAATGCTGCTGCAAAAATCGGCATTTTTTCGACCACAATTTGTATTGTGGCGACCTGATATTGAAAAGGTGAAGAAAAGTTTTTTCTGTACGTAGTAAATTACTTCCTCTAACACGTTATAGAGTCAGAATCCACGTTTGGTGAGTCCTTGATAACGAAAACTTGGATGATAAAACATGTGTCTCTTCGTTCGTTTGTTTGTCTGTGGTCAAAACTGGCGCCCAAACCATTTAGCCGATTTTCTCCAAAATTGATATTTCCCCATCGATTTGGGCTAACTGGAGGTTTTACGAGTTTGAAACAGATAATTTGATTTTGGGAACATTACATGATACCCCAAACACATTTTCAATATTTTCTCAGAAATAGATCTAATTTTTGTATTTAGCCTTTTCCTCGTATAGAGCAAAGGGCACTTAAAAATGACACAGGTCTCATTTCTGTTGAACTCTATTTTCAAGTATTGCAACAGGTACATATAATTCAGGAAAGTATGTGCTTTTGTAGTGCGCTAGTTTCGAGTTATTCTATATCGCATCCATGAACGTTACCTGCGATGTACAAGTGAAGCGACGCCTCTCGAAAATTGTCGTTCGCCGGAAAATGGTTTTATCGTGAACGGAACCGTTTATTTCACCACCAAAGACAAAGAGTTTCCTGTCGTACGAACTATTTGGTTGAGATTTTCACTTGTGAAAATACACTACTTTGTAAACATTTTTCTTCCCATAACTGAGAAATTACCATATTTGGCATGTCGCTTTTCTTCAGCGCCACTTGGAGTGACTCATGGTCGGTGTGCTACCTTTCTGTGCGGCGGTCTTGAGTTCGTTTTCCCGGCTCCGGGACAAAAGCGATACTGTAGCTTTCTAATACAAATCGTCTCAGTTTCTACAGCTGTGTGTCGAAATAAAAACTCAGGCTGGCCGAGTAAGCTTGGTAAGGTGACGGGAATACCGCATGTCCGCCATGTATTACCTCTAAGCGTGGATGTTAAATACAAAACAGGTCCCAGGGATGGGAACCCCGCTAGCTGCCACAAGTCTGAATAATAAAACCCTAAAGTGCCAAATACATACATTCATACGTACTTTTCATACACATTCGTGGCGTAACAAATTGAGTTAGAGTAAAAATATATCGATAAACTTTTACTGTTAAATTTGTAGTTTGAATTTGGCCAGTTAGTTTTATTTATACATTTCATTATATATTTATTTACACATTTAACATATTCCTCAATTAACTAAACCATGAACATGTTTAAATATGCTATTTTTCTCGTACACCGACGATACATAATTATGATTTACATTGATAAAACATATATTTTATTCCTTTCGCACTAGTAGTTAGGTTTTCATTTGTTGTTTTCTCATAGTATTTCAGTAATGCCAAACAATCATTGTAATACTTCAGCAATTTCGACTATTTTAAGTTTTATGAAATCGAAAAGCTTCCTCTTACTACTTGAGTAAATGAAGGAGTTAGTGCTAATTCTAAAGCAATCCTCTCACAAACTCATAGCAAACGAGAGTACATCTATAACATCCTCTGTACAAACACTTCAAAAGTATCTCAACCAGTTTATTTTTTCACTGCAAATCTCTTTTGCTGCATTTACCTTAATGTATCTGTAGTTGTACTGTTATAACACAAAACATCTTCAGAACAAAAAATACTTCAATAACTTTTGCAACTAGTTTCGAAAATAACGATAACGAAAACACGTTTGAAAAATTTGAGTAATTATTTGTGGTAAATATTTACATTTATTTTACAGTTTATAAAATGATCGTGCCGCGTAAATAGTTACGAGTCCTTATTACTAATTTGAAATATGCACTCAAATTCGTCGGAAAATTAAGCAGCCTCCGGCCATGCCCGAAGTTTCCTTGGGCGATGGTTTCCTTTGATTTCTAGGAAGACTGAAAAAATACAATAACAAAGAAACAGTTTGACTGGAAAATGCTAATATTTGGTTATCTTAATCCGCAATTTCTCATGCCTCATGTCACGACCATATTCTCATACTCAGTGTGTCAGTCTTTACGACATACATTTCATGCGACGAGGAGAACAAAGATACAAGTTTCATGTGTTTCATGTGTTTCATTTCAGAAGAACATTTTCGCTGCTGCAGGACACTTGTATCTTTCTATAATTTGATTGCTCTTTTTACCAGAAATGTATTAGTCCATGTGAAATTCGCTGGTAGAGTATTGACGTGGAAGTTGTATTATGTCGACATTTAACTCAGTACATTAAAAAAATTGCAGGATTTTATAAAAAAAACGTAGGATTGTAAATACATTTTTGACCTCTTTATGTATAATTTTTCCTTGGCAATACCGGTACTGCAAGATAGACAATCCGGCCCTGAATACTATTTTTTGAAAAATAAACGTTTCAATATGATACAAAAAATTATATTTCGACTGTTCGATTGATAACCGCACACACTGTTCTCTTCGTTCATATAACTATTTTTTTTTTTTTGCTTTTAGCGCTCTTACAGAACAATATATAACACACGGCTTAGTCGCAATTTTGTTTTATATATGATTTAAAACAGTAATCTCAAGTTGTAGGTCTAAATGTAATACCAAGACGAAGATCTCATACTGGATGATATCGAAAATATTCGTTCAATCTCTTTACATGGGATTGAAAATTATCTTGTATTCTGATAAGATTAAGTGATAATTCATTTTTGAGCGTAGGTGGGTAAGAAGTCTCACGTCTTTTCAGATGACCACATTGATGGTTTACTAGTTTCTAATACAATGAAGAGTGGCAGGGTGATCATGGGAATGAATTAAGGTGATGATGCTAGATTTATGACTATGGATGGGATTAGGTTGAGACAAGATAGGTTATGGTATGAGAAATCAACCACGACACACAACTGTGTAGAGAAACCAACCACGCCTTACACAGGGCAATCCTACAGCCATAGGGCCAGTGTCACTAATGTACACCTAACTAGACGTTAGTAAATCGGTTATGAAAATTATAAGTCGTTATTATATCCGTATTACCAAATGTATATGTAATATGTCCCGTTTCACTACGCGGCCCCGGGTTCGATTCCCGGTCAAACCAAGACTATAGTGAGTGTTTTCTTTGCAATATTTCTCAGGAATATATGATGACGATGTGTGACGATGAGAAAATTCACTTCTCAGGTTGAGAAAACTAGTATACGGCATGGGGATAGTTACGTGCTAACCACACGAACCCCCATAACCCATGTCCGCGAGGCAGGGACGTCGCCGGTAGGCCTTAGCCCGTTCACGGGCTGTCGCGCCTAGTAGATACATACGTACAACCTGTTCCGTATTAACAACTTTTTCCGGTCCTCGGTTTATTTGATCATCAGATGACCCCTTATGGATGACCTACAAATTCTTAAATAGTCGTAGATGTAAGGCAGTTAATTGAAGACTTTTTGGTGAACATATGTTTACTCTCTAAAGAATCATAGACTATTGCGCCATCAGTTTATTTGATTGTATATTGTATACAACAATTTTTTAAAAAAGAGTTAAGCACAAAAACAAATAATTAATTTCAAATTATGTTAATACTAAAAAATGTTATATTTTATGTGAATGAACTTACCTAACATTATAAAAGCAAAGCAATACTACGTTCCGTTGAACTTTCGCTAGACGTTTACGAAATACTAATATTGTTAATCCCAGATTTCTTAAGAAAGGGAGCTGGGCTGTTCCAATTGTCTTAGAGCTATTGGCTAACTTAGCTATCCCAGATCGAAAAAAAATATTATCAAATATGCCTAATTTTGAACCATCTGCTATAAATTAAACGTGGAGAATCGTATTTAAAACTTCAAATTTATAGTCTTCTCCATTTTGCGTATGATCGGACTTCTACCAAAACTGACCAACCAGGCGTTATCTGTTTCTAAAGAGACTGAGATGGCCCATTCACTTTAATGAAAGCTTAGCGAGCGTTTAAGTTTGGTACAAATGCATCTTTTTTCTAACGGACCGTTAATAGTTCCTAAATGCCTCGTTAGTGTGTTAACAAACGTTGGTGAAATCGGCCCTTAGGCTCCGTTTACTTGAACACTGCCTTTCGACCCGGCGCTCTGAGGCTGGCGAAAGTTACACTACTTACTACAATGAATTAAAAACAGACAGAAAAAACAACACAAACAAAGCATATCTGCTTTGTATACCTGTAACTCAGAAAAAAAACAAATGATCGATTTTATTCCCCTGAAGAGAAACAAAAACTAAGGTGAACCACAACACGCTCTGAAGGGCATCTGCTTTTATAGAAAGACTACGCCCACAAAACTGCAGACATTCCTCACTGAAAGGTTGAGACGTGGGTTTGCGATATTCAAAAAGTTATGGTGTGCCATGAGCGATGTGAAATGTATTAATATAATGGGAATAAAGTAGATATCAACGTCACAATCAACGAATACAAGTTTTGGAAGATTTGAACAAAAGGTGTTCTAAACGAAGTCTCTTAAGGACTGGTCATTTATCGAATCGATACTTTCAAGTAATATCTAAAAATATGGTCATATCAACTAAAGATTATATTTCACGTATCAGAATATTTTGTTAGACTCTTGAGAAATGAGTTTGGGATTCGCTAGATGACAATCACTGTGAATCTATATTATTAATTTCCAATTTGGGCAAAGAACCGTAGTTAGATATTGCGGGACACAAATGAGATCGTATTGAGAGCTCCATAGGAAAATAAATCCTCGAAATATAATAAAAACACTAATTCTGGTGGAATAACTTTTTCTAAAAATATAAATTAATGTTAAAAATTAATTATAAAATTTAACAAAATTATAGTGTTAAATAGATTTTAATTTCCTTTCCATAAATGTTTCTTTAGTTTCTTCATTTTTAAATACAAACGTTTAAGTACAACAGACTATTTGATTAAAACTTATTTTACAGATACACAAGATTCCGGCTATAGTGAACTCAGATTTAGTGAATCCTCGGTTATAGTGAACTTAAGTGACTGGCTCCGTTTCACTTACATTTCAATTAAGCATATGAATATTTGGACATAGGGAACCTGAACCTCGGTTATAGTGAACGCAGGAAATACAACGTCCTGGAAATTAATTCCCACCAGGAAAGTAATGTATTATTGTCTCAGTACTACAAGATCCAACAATAGTCAGCTTGGAAAAAATTTCGGCCAACGATGATAACCGATTTCTCCCCTGAGGTGAAGGTAGCGGACATGGGGACCTTAGAGATGACCTTTTCACCCATTTTCACTCAGGAAACTATGGCAGTGTCCTGTGTGACTTGAAACTGGCGGCGGCGATGCGCGATTGCTTGCTTCAGTATCAAGCTTGGTGTTACTTGATATTTCGTGGGACGAAGCGCGTTGAGTTCTACGTAGGCGACAGGAAGCACGCGACCGCCACAGCCCGACGATATTCGCCGCGCGGAAAAGTGATTATTAAAAGTCATTAACAGCTTGCCCCCATCCCTCTATCGAAATCATATCGATTATTATTGGGTGAATAAAAGGGCCTTCGGAGAGTGGAGCGGTGCAAGTGTGCGAGTGGATCAGTTCAAGAGGCATTGAAGGGGGTAAGACTGCATTACGATACTTAGACACAGGACAATGCAGAATCAAGTATGTTGAGCTCGAACTTTGGAGAAGGATATAGAGAAATTACTAACGAAAAATGTACGAATCAAACAATTAAAAGCAATTATTGTTTAAGGACAAATTCAGATATTGAAATTTTTATGTTCGTGCCGTTATTTTTTTGCTGTGTCTCTGTATTAATAAAATCAACCATTATACAGGAATTGTATTCAGTTTCGTCAACACCTCATATAGTGAACCTCTGATATAGTGAACCAAAAATATTAGTCTCTTCACTTTAACCGGAGTCGACTGTACAATCACTTTTTTTATTTCTTCCAATAGTTTGTGACTTTTTCGGGGTACCTAACCCCCAGGGATGGACGCCTAAGCATCTACTTATTTTGCTTGTAAATACATTCGGCCATGTTACTTGTATATGTTTATGTTGAAAAGTGTTACGTTACGTTTCCATAGTCATCTTTCCACTTGCTCGCAGCGCGATTTCGCCCACGATTGTAGGTGGGCGCTGGCGCTCAACCGGTAGCCCGTTCGACCAGTCGCGTTGCTAATCCTCGACCGCCCGCACAGCGCAGGTGCCAAGTGAAAGTGTGCAGCGCGTTTGGAGTACAGGAATGTGGGACAGCGTTCGCTAAAAACAAGTGCATCGGGCTTGGCCGGCTCAGGTGGGAGGCCTCGACGAAGTCCTAGCAACGCCACGCAGACGAGGAATCTCGCTTTGTCCAGGCAGCTATATTTCAAACATAATCCCTTCTCCTTCAGTGAGGACATGCAGCCTAAAAGAATCCACAAATCCAACCTTCATGGTGGTCACTTTAAATATGTTATATGGCATGTTTGTTTTTATTTCCTAATTTGCATATACCATCTTATAACTTCAACGTAGCTAATTAAAAATTGAATTAAAAATTAATCACAAATATATTAGTGATTTCATTTGAACTCTCCGCCATAAACCGCTCAACCCTGTGGAATCGTAAGTACTACAAGGTATTACAACTTGTGGCGCTACATCAGCACATACTTTCTCGCATTATTTTATAAAACTTTCATTTTTTTTAAATTTAGAAAGTTTGATGACAATGAAACCTGCACCAGTTTTAAGCATTCTTTGCCCTATCCGAGACAAAATTAAAGAAAAACATTGGGGTCCTTGGTGAGAAAAAATATAAACTACTTTTACTTCAAGCAAAAATTAGGCGAAAATTATATTTTAAAAATAATTTTACATGACCATTTTAAAAAAGATCTAATTTTTAGAACACTTTTTGTTTAGGAAAATCTCTGTCATCATTGCAATGTTAATTTTTTGCACTTTTCGACAATACAGAGAAGAACTACGTAAGTACGTAGTAAAGGGAAGGTAAAAAGGAGGAGGAGTTTTAATAAAGTTCAAATATTACTTATGTATTTTTCAATTACCCATAATCAAAACCAGAAAAGCAGAGTATTGTATCTGCATACAAGCGAATACTTATCAAGTAAAGATTTTAAAATTTGATAGAAATGGTAAATAATGGAAATTGTTTTCGAGTGTTTCAATAATAATAATAATAATAATAATAATAACAATAACAATAATTACAAAAATATTAATTTAATAATATAACCTATTCGGTTGATGTAATAATAGAACTTAACTCATGAAATATATGGATTCTTGAGCTATTCCCTGAATGCACAAAAACACTATTTAATAAAAGATGGTAAATATGGAAGGATGTAATTTTGTCAGGCATACAGGTCGAGAACTACCACAATTTTCAAATACTTTATGACGATAATAGGGTTGTCATTCACGAAATTCTATTCACGCATCCATTCACGAAAATCCTTGGTCAGCTTGGCCGAAGTAAAATCTGTTCTGACAATAGATCGAAAAATCAGTGGCCAGAATTCAATACTATTTTCTAAATTCTTGACAGTACTTCCTATGCCGTTAACCTCCGGTTTATATTCCTGATACTGTAGAATTATTCCTCTGGAAAACTTATAATTACATCTAACCATTCGCTTCATTTTAATTGGTTGATTGATGATTCCAGGCGCGTCAACGTCTAAGGTCATTAGTCCCGTAAGTGTAGCGCATGTTTTCATCGCGGGAGATGGCTGTAATCTTCCCATGCTGGCTTGTGAGATCCGGCGACGACTTACGCCGGCTTGCTGGAATTATCCCCAACCAGCAATCTCTCACGTGAGGGGCACCGCCCCAGCCAGGGCAAGCTCTAAGCTCCCGACTGGTCTCCCGACAAATGTAATAGTGTAGTGCACGTAAATGTGTGTAAGTAAGGGGTGAGGATAGAACAAGGAAGAGGAAGAAAAGATCGCGCGTGGTTCGTGACCCATTTGTTAGGGTACTGCTCCGGCATTCGCCTGGTATTGATCGGAGAAACCTCGGAAATCTACCAAACAGAGAAGCTAGAAGATGGAATTATCCTACAGACAGCGGCTGAACGTGACCTAGCTTACTGCGGCTGGTGCCGAAAATCCTGACACAGTCGGTACTCGAACACTAAAACCTCCTGGTCAACTTGGATGTAATTATGAAATACTATGATTTAGTTTCTTCGCATTAAAAATGATTAAAAAACATTGAAACAAAACAAACAAGTTTGATGGTACATGTAATACACTTCTACTATTCAAGCGTCTACGTTATTAATAATAAATAATAACTCCATTCACTATTAAGAAGCTGAGTGAGTGTGTACGAAGGAATAATGAGGTGAAGGGAAAGTACAAAGAGACAATTTTTCAATTTAAAAATTATAACAAGCGTTTGTTATTACCTGCGTCGCACATCTATAAATTGTTAATGGTATATTTTGTGAGCTATACGGAGCGTCAAAAGAACAAATCTTACAAAGAATGGGAGAAATGATGTTTCCAGCAAATTTTCTCTCGAGTCAATAAATTTCATTTTGTAAAATTATGTTTTGGAAAATTAAATTAATTTAATAATTATATAATACAATTATCTTGATAATAGAAACATTGAAATAATGCGAACATTTTATGCAACGAAAAGGGATTTGACTGATTGTGGGTGGCATCAATATCTTTTTAAGACTTCTCGTTAATGCATCATCTTTCCAATTTAGAATTACTAATAAACAATGTAGGAGGGTATTTTAAGAAGATAAACTTCATATTAGACGAGAACATTCAATTCTGAAAAACAATTAACATATTAAAATGGTAATATCTTATTAAAATAATTTTTATATAAATATATTTCATCGCTATTTTTTATGGAAGTTGGAGAATAAACAGTGCAATTATTCAAGTACAAGTATTCATTAAGTAACGTTACATAAATCTCGTCTAAATTTTGGCAACGCCCATGAACATCTGATTGGATAACAACCTTCGCAATCATCTACTCTCAAAAAACCTGTTCTGAAGCCTTACGCACGATGTCGAGAAAATGTGTGTTTCTTTTAAATCAGAGGTTCAATCATGTATGGGAGTGCTTAATACGTATTGAAGGTTAATGGCTGGCACTGACAAAGCGAATAGGTGTAATCGACTGGTTTAGATTTCGATTTATTTAGTCAAAAATCAGTAAAAACTGTATGTGACATACGGGGGAGAAGATAATCTTCAATCATGTTTTCTTGAGTTCTAGAATCCCTTCCCATCATTTGAACTATAAGTAGTTGGATGATGAGCAAAAGTTAAATATAAATAAATAAAAATGAATTTAAAATAAAAACGAGATGGTGGATGGATGAGACGGAGACTTCTTTTTGCTTAAATGCTTTTCGTTCTTTTATGAACAGTTTTGCTATTTAATATATATTTTATTACTATTTCGATTACATTGAAAATAAAATTAAGCTTATTTCCTTTCTTCCTTTTTAAAAATATACTGAATGTAAGGAAACCACGCCTCCTACTTATGAAATAAATTTCAGTGTCAAATATTTATCAATGTAAAAGAAAATTTCTAATTAGTGATTTATTCGGGTGTTACGAAAATTTATTGTTTTATTTTCTTTATTCTATTTTATTTTATTTCTTTTTAACCACAGTGGATTAGGTGATACACGCAGATCCGATGCTTTGTTTAGTACAATTATGACAATACCTGAAAAATTAAGTATGTGTTAAAGCTTTTGAATTACTATTACATAAAATAGAAAGAAATTGGACCAATTATAATTTCAATTAATAATTATGAACACATGAGAGCTCTTGGAAATAAATAACTCGCAAACACAAAACGTAAAATCTAGAGAACTGTTTCAAACACCATTGCAAATTATTACTTCGTATACAGATTAAATAAATACTAAAATAATACAATTTTAAAATGTTAAACATTACAAATTAACAAAAAATACTAAAGGCTTTAAATGTTCTAATACTATTCCTTGATAACAATGCCAGTAATAGTTCTTTGAATTAAAATATTTCTGTTTAAATTTTTAGTCAAATATAGACATATATCAATCTTTAATACCACCAGAATAACATTTAAATTAATTATATAGTTTATTATATATTCAAACAGCTCTGTAAATAAGTTATTTTAATTTTGTTGATTATTTTATTTTACGTTTTTCTGAAATATTTTCTCAGAGAAAAGGTTTCAGTGACCCTCCACGAATACTATGCATTATTTTCTTCCCCTTTCCTTCAAATACGGTGTAATATTTTAATTAAAAACTAAGGATTTTGTGCGCGGAGTTTGTTTTGCGTTCGAAAGAGCATCAGAGACGAGTCGCGTAAGCACAAGCACTGCGCCCATCCTGCCACCGCGCCGCCGCCACCAGCTTCCGCCTGCCGCCTGTAGAGAGTGCGCGCGTCGTGATGGCGGCGTCCGAGTGGTACGTCGTGTCCAGCTGGTAGCCGCGGCAGCGACGGTGGCAGCGGCTGCGGCGGCGGTGACGGTGGCAGAAGCCTTTGAACGGGTCCGTATGTCCTCCGCGATCCGTGAACTCGGCGATCAGATTGTGTCGGGCGGCGAAAATGCAGCGGCTTGCGCCCGGTCGCTTCTGTCCTGACGATTGTGTATGCGCGCGTGGCGGTGTAGCGGGGCCCTGGCCCGCCGGCATATGGTTGACTTTCTCTCGTTTCTAGGAAGCGGCGCGAGCGCGACAGCGCGCTCTAGCGCACGACGTCCGTGAAACGCCACCGATACAAACGGGATTGCTCGAACCCGCGTTCTCGCAGGCATTTCCCCGCAAAATGTTTGCTTCGAATTACGCGCAGCGCTCAATTTCGAACGACGTGAACTCGCGTTCGAACTAGCGCGTTGTGCGTTGCGAAGAGCGTTCACGCCGCTTCTAGAAGGAACGTCTTCACGACGTCTAGAAGGAAGCTGCAAGCACCGCACTGGCCTGCGGCGATCGGTCGCGTGGCGCGCGCCGGAGAGAGGAGTTGCGAAAGTGAGGGGAACGGGGCAAGAGCGGGGCGGGAGCGGGGCTCCTCGCCTCCACGTGGGCGCGCGGCGTGCCCGCTCCGTCCCTTCCATACCGCGAACCGCGACCGGAAGCGGTGGGGAGATTCTGACGCCTTGCGTCGCTCAGGTGTTGCCCTGTATATGCACGCCTTGTTGCCCAACAAACGGGAACTTCAACGTTGACGTAAACAACTTCCAACCGGTTCTTGCCGTGACCTATCTTTCAGAGATTTCACCGAGAGCCAAAAGAACAGGTGGGGAAGATGGGAATCCCAGTAGTCCAGTGGAATTCTCGAATGTGTATGATCGTAATTAGCTCGTTTATTTTATGCCTCTCCTGATAATTGGCAAATCCAGCGACTTGTATTTTTAATACTCGACGCATCGCGGAAAACAGGATCGTGCATTGTAGTGTTGCATTCCGTACGCCTTATTGATGTCAAGAGTGCCTGAGAGTACACACGATTTTCAGTAGGAGTCGCGATATCATTATCAGCTACTTAAATAAAGGTCGGTGGCCAGCGGTTATTAACGGGCCGCCGGTCGCGTCAATCGCCGAGTTTCCGCGCGCACTTCCCGCCCCACCTCGCGGCGCGGGCTTTCCGCCCGCCTTCCGCCACCGCGCCTGCGTCAGGCGGCACCGCGGCTGGCGCGCCTCTGTGCGTGAGGCGGCGGTGCGGGCGCAGGCCGCCCGCACAGCTTCTCGCCCCGCCCCCGGGCCCCGCCTGCCCCGACCCCGCCGCAGCGCCGTCGCCATGGCCACCCGCCGCCACCTGTCCCCCTCGTCGGACAGCGAGGAGCCCTCCTACACCGAAGGTACGTAACGCAGCGCTTGCGTTCGCCCCCGATGGTTCTCTCTATTTTCTCTGGACGGCCGGTGGATAAAAATCGATTTCAAACAACGGCACAAACTTTGTCGCTTTAATTCTATACTTCGATTTTTAACGTGGCGTCACAAGGTCACGCACAAAAAAGGAGAGGTAAGGCAGACTCCAAGAGAGAAGCGTAAAAGTGGGAGCTGCAGTGACGTCGCAGCTTCCTATTGGAGTCTGCCTTCCCCCTTCCTTTTTCGTGCGTGACCTTGTGATGCCACGTTAAAAAAATGAATTATAACTTTTGGAATATTCGAAAGGTCTGAAAATTCAATTCAATCACTTTTTCGTGCCGTTCCTTGTTTCCCCCTTGTAAACAAATAAAAAATCGAGCTTTTTTGACATTTTTTGATAAATTGCAATAATTTCTAGCAGAAATGATGCAAAAACTACTAGTTTATTCAAAAAAATTGTAAACGATCTTATTTAAAACACTGATTTTATAGAACAGATTTTTTTACAAAAAAGCTTATCACCAATATTGTGATTTTGCAATGTTGTTTTTGCACTTTTCGAAAATATAAGTCGCCTGTAAAGGCCCATTCACAATGCAAACGTAAACATAAGCACAGCGCATGTACATAAACATTAACATAAATGATAGAAAGTAGTATTCACAATGTCTTACATAAACCTAAACAAAATAAGACTTTCTATTAGCTTTGAGACATTCTGGTTTACTATTGGTTGGATGTGAGAATCGATTTTAAGGTATCGACTGTGTCCATAGCCCATATGGCGTTAGTTATTCTATCGGCTTCGCTCCAATTTCGATTCTCGATTTTGCGTTACCGTTCTGTGATTGGTTCATTTCTTATATCTTACTTAAGCATAAGCATAGAAGCTTGAAGCTTGCTCATGTTATGCTTATGCGAACGCATTGTGCAAGTCCGCTTATGAACGTCCTGACGTCCTAACTTTTATGTTAACGCCATGCTTATGTTTATGTTTGCATTGTAAATGGGCCTTTATAGAACGAGCACATCTTTTTTACCAACCTTTGATACTATACGAGGGGAAAATTGGGAGTCGGTTTTTCAGAAAATAATTGGTTTAAAATTTTCTATATTTCACGCAAATTTATCCGGAAATTACTCATCTTTTCGAAAAATTGTACTTGACGTAATTTCTATATCTATCTTGGAAGAACATATTTTATTGAGGAAAATTCTCTATCTTCAATATTATATAAGACTCCGACAAACATTTTGAAATGGAATTTTCGAAAACTCAAGGATATCAGCGAAAATTATATCTGCGCAGTCTTTTACGCCACCCGATGACGTTTAATCCAGACAATTGGAGCTTTTGAGAAAATTGATAATGCTGTTGAGAATTAATGAAAAGTATCCCGCCTCATCAATAGATCACTCTCAAAATCTAAGGGCCTTGAGTTCCTTCAAATCTATCGGGGAGTACCAATTCCGAAGAAAATCATCTGACCGGTTTTGGTATTAGTGTTAACCACAGACAGACTGAAATTTTGCTGTCAATCGATTTTTCGGCATCAAGAGCCCACAAAACATGGATTTTGATACGCACTGTTAGAGGAAGCAATCTCCTATACACAGGAACAAGATTTGTCTCCTTTTTCATTTTCAGGGCTTGGCAATAAGATTTTTCCTGTCGAAAATTCGCCATTTCCGGTGCACAATTACAATAATTTTCCTTCTTTCGAAGTAAGGCGGGAAAGTCAACCCTGGTGCGTACCATTTGGTAGTGGTTTTGAAACACTGATCCTTTTTTTTATCAAATGCTCATCATTTTTCCTTCATATGAATTTCTGCTGTATTTATATTGAATTTCAGGATATTTGGAGTGTGTTTACCTGAAGGATAATTGGGAAGTGTTAAGCATTTTTGTTCTCCCATCTGGCAAAATGTGAGGGTTGTAGCGCCCGGGGCAGAAATGAGTAATGATCGACCCAGAGAATCCAGCAAAAAATCTTCATGCCTTAAACGCTCTGAACTAGCACGCTTTGTTCCCCTCTTCCTGCCCAACCACTATCACCGTCAAAGGCAATATAAGATTAAATCTTCTTGAATTTAAGCTCTGAAAATTATCGATGTAACACGAATTTTATTTTAGTTGTGACATTGAAATACAGTTATTCACAAATATTCCAATTTAAACAATAGATGAAACTAATTACATAATGATATGCAAATGAAGATACTATAAAGACTCAGGCCCATTAATAAATGAATAGAACAATCAGTAAATAATTTACAATTAAACAATTTATCAACGTAATTTAAGAATTTAGAAATACTTTTCCCCCATTCATCACATTTACCTTTTGACTGGTTTTTAACAATTTATATGTAAAATTAAAATTAAAAATCAACCATATTCAGGTAGATTTTCATTCGCCTATTGTGGATTCACTTTCAAGTGTCAACAGTAGTTTTTATACGTTTTACCCTTCTGTTATACACTTACTTGTTTGTTGTGGTTCCTGCAGAATGCTTGCACTTTCTGTTGATTCCATTCAGATGTAGGTTTTTCATTTGTTTCCACGCTTGTTAGTGGTCACAATGTTGTGATCACAATGATTTTTATCTCTAGAGCAGAACTGCGCAACGAGCTGGATTCAGAGCATCGTTGCTCGGAAAATCCTCAGGACATCGTCAAGACCACTTCCTCCCCTCACTCCTAGCCCCTTCCTTTCACCCTTTTTCCCACTTGAGGCGACGCTCCACTTGATCATCGCAATGGCATTATTCGGATTCGATTCGGAAATCCCACTCGCGAGACATGCAGTATTGCAACACATCGCGTTTGTAGTGCAGCAGACCGCCCTATAGGAGAATGGGGAAGGGGGAGCGGGGAGGGGAAGGATGTGGCCCTGGTGATGCCCTAAGCATATACCTGGCCACAATGCCGGAAATGCAGCTCATAGGGCAACCTTAGACGTTTTGGATATTATCTACATGCCGTCATTAACATCAGCAAGTTATTAAATCAACAAGTCATTAATCAGACGTGGAGCCATTGTGCCCCATTTGCGAGCGTGGATTGAGCACGATGGGCATTTGAGTGTTTTGAAAATTCGATGCCCTCGAAAAGTCATACGCTTTGCGAAATGCCATGATATTTCGTACATGGCGAAATTTTAACATGGTTTACGTAATTTTAAAGAATAGTAAATAATAGCGAGGAGAAATAAGAGCTCATAAGATTATAGCCTAGTTTAGGAAGTGATTATTTTGTCTGCATGTAGATATTGGTAGATTAAGGAGAATGAAAACAATGTTTTAGCGTGTTAACAAAAACTTGTTAATTACATACAATTTTTTTGCTCCCTTTAATTATTTCGATTTCATTTCATTTCGTAATATGAAAATCGTTAGTTTTAAGTATTTTTGGTATAGTCCAATATGAGGATTTTAAAAGATGTCCTATTGATATAATCGTTTACTACTTTAACTTGCGTAAAAGAACAGCAAAAATAAATCAATTGCGATAAGTTAAGCACATCAAGGTCGCGAGAGAGATTAGCAGTCGCATGGGCAAGTGGCTTGGCGCTGAGCCTCTCAGCGTCTGAGCGAAGGTCGTTTGCATTGGGATGCGGCGAACTCACACTTCCGCGACTCGTGTAATGAAAATGCATTGTTTCAGTCAGGGTCACGATGCCGACTTCTCATCCGACAATGGAGACGGTAGTGGGAGTATCAATGTGATTGAGGAAACTTTATCGCATACGCCCAATAACGAAGTAGGAAAAAGATAATGCGTTTAATTGTACGGTGCCAAAACGAAATCATATTTAATATTTTACTTGCACCTACAATAGAATTTGCTAGAAAACGAAATGGTACGAAATATGGGATAACATCTCCAAGTATTAGACGCATTGTTGGCGAAATGAAACAGAACATTTGAATTGTCAGAACAGTAATTGGTAATCATGTCTGATCTATAAAACAAATGTATTCGCTGATTTTTTACGTTATTCAGGAATAAATATTTTCTTTGTCGTGTGATCTGCCCCATTTCTCCTTGTTATGTTTCTGTTTACGTTCTCTTTGATTGAGTGGTCTGAAGTCGGAGATATTTATTTCCATGCAGTAGAAAGGAAGACACTATAAAAATATGCAGGTGAGAGGATTTCAGGGAACAAATAATTGCGCTTGTTGCATTGCAATTCTCTTGCTTTTATGAAATTCGGTAATTAAATGACGGAACCGGGAGACATTGTTTCTGAGAAGCTTACTCGAAGCCTTAAGTGAGAAACTTCAGGTCAATTGACACTCTTGTCTTTGCCGGAACTCCATATTAAACACTTGCTTCTGATTTTTTCCCTTTTTTTTGTTTGAACGTCGCGTTAACATCTAGGTCATAAGCGATCACTATTGGATTTAACGTTATGGTAACAATGAAGACGGCATGATAAGTGATGATAGGGAGGGAAAGGACGAACAGACCGAGGCGGGACTCGAACCCCCGATCCTTCAGTTCGAGATCGCTGCGACACTACTGCCTTAACGTTCTCGGCCATTCGGATGACAGAATTTGATTTACTCAATCACGATTGCCGCATACACATCTTCATGAAATTTTGTAGCAAATATTGCGCCATACCTTCATTATTTTCGTCCATTATATTTCGTATAATGAGAAATATATGTAACTAAATTACAATTAATTGACACATACATAGTATTGCAATAATTGAAGTTGCTCTATCATTATAATATTCAATGATGATTCGTTTGAACAAATATCTCTCAGTTGGTAGTGAAATAAACTCATAATTGGAATTGTTATATTTCCTATAGTTTTTAGGGTTTTTAAATAATTTAACATGAATAAAAATTCTGGATACCATGTGTAGGCAAGATAAACTACCAAATGTATTCCTCCCAAACAAAACAAAATAAAACAAAGAACTCATGTGGACGTCACACTCGATAGCAATTTCGATTGAGTAATCTCTCTGTACACATGACACAGATATTGCTTTTGTGCATGTCTGCTTTTGTAACCCCTCCTTTATGGTGTGTACAGTGACTTGCATGCATGATGAATACAAGGACAATTTTCTCATGAGTTATGTCGTAATTGAATTTGGAATTTTAATGTTTACAGGACATATTGAAAATGTCATTGAGTGCACTTTAGTTTTTATTTTGTTTTATTTATTGTCTTTTGGATAGGGCAATACAAAGATCAGTGTTTAATATACTCTACATTTGTTATACTTGCTTATATTTAGTTATAATTAACTTACAATAATCTTACTAATAATCTTAAAATACAACTTACATTACTATTAGTGTGGTAGAGGTATCTTATATAATATCTCTACTTTGGTTCGAGATCTGCGAATTTATTTAGGAATGTATGGAAAGGATATTTATTATTGAAGTGTGTTCTGTGTATTGGGTTTGGCAGAGTCTTAGCGGGCTTAGATTGGGTATATTTGGGATGTTCTGAAATAATTGGATGGATACAAAAATGATGTGGTTGGTTATCGATTTTAGCTGGAATTCTTTATGGAGATGAGCGTTGGAGATGTACCATGGGGCATTCGTGATATTGCGGAGGAACTGATTTTGGATTACTTGTTTTTTTTTTCTATTAGATTTGGCTGCGCTGATCCACACATATAATAGTAGTGGTCGTATGGTAGTTTTATATAGCAGTAAGACAGTAGTTTATCTGATCCATTTATTATTGGTTTTAGTTGGTGCAGTTTTACTTTAGCTTGTATAACTTTGCTGTCGATATGATTTTTCCAATTAAGTCTGGTGACTAAGAAAATCCCTAGCTATTTAATGGGTTTATTATGAGGATACCCATACAGGTTCTTGATTCATCTGTGACGAGGGAACGCAAGGTCTTAAAGAAAGGGTTTTTTCCTGCTGTTTTTGACGGATTTATTTTAATTTTATTTTTGTCTTCCCAGGTGTCAATTTGGTGTAGGTATAATTGAAGGTCGATTTTTATTGAGTTTATGGTGGGACCTGTTAAATATATTGCCGTGTCATCTGCAAATTGGCCGGTTTTTATTGTACTATGTTTCGGTAGGTCGGCTACGAACAAGTTATAAAGAGCGGGAGATAACGGGGAGCCTTGGGGAAGGCCTGCTTTGACCGCTTTTGGATTAGAGTGATGCTTATCACCTGTAACGGCAAAAGTTTTACTGTCGAGAAAGTTGGAAATAATTTGTGTAAGATAATGTGGAGTGCCTATTTCTTTTATTTTATAATTTAAAGCTTGGTGCCATGTTCTATCGAAGGCCTGAGAAATGTCGAGAAATATTTCTATTGTATAATAGTGTTTTCTGGAATGCCGTATGGATGTTTTTAATGATTCTGAGTAGTTGGAGATGTGTGGGCACTTTTTCTGTGAATCCCATTTGTTCCATTGATAGGTCCTTTGTGTTGTGAAGATGTGTTTTGAATCGTAATAATATTTTTTTCTAATAATTTAGATAGCTTGGGAAGCTCACTGATTGGTCGATAACTGTTGGTTAGGGATGCAATCGGTACTCGAGCGTCATTTGAATTTGGTACTCGAGCGTGCGATGGGGGTATTTGTTGTGTGGTTATTATGGCCGGATTTTGATCCGAGTCTAGTTCGAATAATGCAGTAGTGTGTAGTTTAATTTTAGTGTTAGTAATTCCGATATCGAAAATATCGGGAATTCTTGTGTGGGTAATATGTGGGGCCTGGAGGTGAAATTAATTTAAGAATAGTGCTACTTAGTATTTGAGCTAATATTTTCCTATTAGCGTTGGTGTTCGAACAACCCCAGTTTGTATTTTTGGCATTTAGGTCCCCTAGAAGTATGGTGTTATTTAGTTGAAATATTTTATTAATGTTATCGAGGACTAGTTTATCATTTGGAGGATTGTATGCTGCAATTATAGTCCATATCTTATTTTGCATTTCTTATTTAATGGCAACAGTTTCTGTATTACTAGTATAAGGGAGAATTATTGGGTAATATATATTTTTTTGACTGCTATTAGCACTCCTTCTTTGTTTGGGTTTCTCTCGGCTCAGTAAATTTAATAGTTTGAGGTATTCATTTTATTTCTTTTCCTTTAAGTGGGTTTCTGCGATGCAATTTACATCTATACGATGTGAATTTAAGAAGTGTATTAGTTCTGTTGTTTTATTTGTTAAGCAGTTAGCATTGCAATTGGCGAGAGTAAAATCTTTAAGGTGCTGTGTTGCGATTATTTCCGTTAATGTATGCGGAAAATGAATTTTTAATTGAGTTGATTATGATGGTTATAAGGCTGTTTATGGCATTGAGTATATTAGGAAGTAATTGCACTAATTATTGTACTTCTAATGGTATAGTTGTGATGTGATTGTTGGGGACGGTTGGTTAAATTTGTATTATTGACATGATTTGATGCTACTAATACGGGTGAAGTTGTTGAGAATTGGCGTTTCGAGAAGAAGAGGGAAATGGGTGTTAGATTGTTGTGGAGAGTGGGTTGGTGGGAATATCTTTGATTTCCATTTTGGAGCTTGTTTTTATTGACAGTTTATTTTTTTTAAAGTATCCTTTTAGTGCAGCTGGAGTATGGATTATTGGCTATGTGGCTGCCATGGCAGTTACGACACTATGGGACTTAATTACGATTGGGGCACGTTACCGATTAGTGATTAACAAATAGGACAGCTAATTGAGTGGTTGCAATTATTCTTTGTATGGCCATAATGCCAAACACCGCTAGCATTGTATAGGTTTTTTTTCTTGCTTCTGCATTCACTCTATGGTTACAAATTTGCTTAATGGCTAGAAGATTGTCCATTAGATCTTGTTCTAAAAAACAGCTGCAACTACTGGGATTGGTCTGTTTTCTGATCTGATTTTTATCAGCGAAGGAAAGCGTTGTTTTAGGCCTGGATGTATTTCTTGGTCAGTAATGATTGACATTTTTGAACACTACAGATATATTTTTATTTAGTGGGTCTTTGAAGGAATGAACACTTCGATGAGTGTTAATTAGGTACCTGATAAATTTTCGAAAGTCCGTGAGAGAGTTTGTATTTATTTTTAAATTATTGTTGTTTTGATCTACAATGAAGTTTGAGGTGACTTTGGAGTTACGCTCTTTCATGAATGCATTAATATTGGTGATATCTGCTACTATATTTGCTGCTATTTTACTGAGGTTTCATTTCGATTACTAGGAAGGTCGTTGATGTGAACGAATATATTTTCGGTTGCTTGCTTATCAAGAACAAATAGATGTCCGAACCTGTTTTTCACCGGCATATTAATTAGTAGAGAGTCAGATTTTGTTTTGATCACTATAACTATTGTGATTGTTGGGTTATCGCCCAATATCATAGTCAGTCATCGACCTTTTTCTGGTGTCTGAGGAGTCTTTTTCTGGCAGTTCAACGATTGGGGGTTGGCTGAGTTGAATCAGTTCCTTGCCATTGGCGCCGGGGGGTATGTAGATTGGTGTTCTCCAACGTTACCTCCATTTCGTCTTCGGTGAATTGATTCAGGTTATTTGGGATGAAACTTTCTATTTTAGCTGGCTGGTTCTCACTGTTGTTAAGAACAAGCAAAGCTGCACATATGACATCACTTGTTGGAGGGTCATAGCTGCATGGCATTCACTACAGTAATATGCACCGAATCACACTTCACCGGAATTATTTCGAAGAATTATTTATCAGTAGCACTTGTGTGGTTCACTGCACTAGATTATAATTTAGTACTGTCGCGACGCGACGCGTGGCTCCCCGCCACTCCGTTATTGAAGTGGCGAACTACGAAGTAACGGTTTTATCGCAACAGATCTGACAGGGTCGCACAGCAGAGCTCTTGACTACCTCTCGTCACCATTGTCGGACGAAGAATCGCACTTTAGTGAGCAAAACCGTTCAGATACCAAACTTTCGTTTACGTTACCTTACCATCGTGATCGTCTCTGACTCGTAAATTTTGAAGAGGGGGGTCAAAGAAAGTGATGTGCCTGCTAGTGTTGTCTCCGTAGAATTTCAGTTTACGTCACATTAAGAAGGCGAAGGGTTAAAATTGTCAAGTAATGTCGTAGCTGTTCATGAATTCAATAATACTTTGTCAATAAAATCAGAACTCGAAGTCAGTCACGGAGGCGTTGGCGGCCGCAATGGTCGTTAGAGGAGTAGTGGAGGGAGGCCATGTGCCATGAGATCATTGGTCTTCGTTAAATAGGGAAACGCAGGCTCATGGGATTATCCTTACATCTTCCCAACAGGTGGGAAGTTTCTTCATAATATTCCTCCCCCGCGCATTGTTTAATATTTTACTAATGAAGGTCAGCAAGACATTTTTGTGTATATCATGTTTTGGAGTTTCCTTCTTCAGGTAATTCCACCAACGGGGCACCACCTCAGCCGGAACTAGCTCTAGGATTCCGACTGGTCTCTCAACACGTGTGTAGAAAAGTGAAAGTAAAATTGTGTGCGTAGAGGAGGGAAGAGGGATAATGAGGAAAAGATCGCGCGTGGTCCGGCGGACCGTTTGTTAATGTGTTGCACAGGCATTCGCCTAGAATTGATCAGAGATACCACAGAAAACTACTAATCAGTGCAGCCGGACGTTAGAATACCCCCCCCCCCCAGACAGAGGCTGAATTTGACCGACCTGCGTAGCTAGGTGTGTAGATGAAAATTCGCCACCATCGTGAGTCGAACTTTAGAACCTTCCGGTTAGAAGCGCTGCAGTTTTAACACAACCACAAGTGATTGCGATACTGGAATTATTGATAATTGTGAAGTGATGGTGAAAAACCCATTTTTCAGATGCAATCACCAAGTTTAAAAAAAAACTGCCTACTCTAGACCTTTTGTCTATATATTCCCACATTTAGCCGCGAACGTGCACAGTTCTTGTGTAATTTTATGGGAGGACGATTTTTACTTTCTCGTATACGTACGTATAAACGAAGAAATATATGTAGTATAGGGAAGGTTATGTAATGATGATTATGTTATGTAATGTCTATTTCCACGGAAAAAAGTTTTGGGGTCCCCTGATACCGAAAAAAAGTGTTTTCAAAACGTCCGTCTGTATGTACCCGTCTATCCGTCCGTCTGTGAACACCACTAGCGCCTAAACCATACATTGGAATTTTTCCAAATTCAAGAAACACGTGTTCTTCTGGTTGGGGTCGAACCTTTGAGATATTGAAAAAAAAAAACCTTAAACTTTTAGGGTTAAAATTTTTGGATTTTCGAAAAACTTCATTAGAAGTCATTAGAAACACTTTAACTCACATATACAATAGTGTTTACAAATTTCTGGAAATGTGCATATGAGCGGTGAGATAGATCTAAATTACATTTGGGTAATATAAAAAAAACAATCAAAAACAAATGCACCAAAACAAACCTTACGTCATATTAAAGAGTACAATTAGCACTATCCGTTCGAAAAGTTTGAAGAAAAAAACTTTTAGCCATTTTTGAGAAAAATTAAATTTGAGCGTTTTTGAAAGTACGAATTTTGAGCAAGTTTTCACCAAAAAACTGTTGAGTTTCGAGAAACTTTATCTGACATTATTTAAAGCATATGTACTCATAGATATACTTATGTAAACAAAGTGCCTCTAATATAAATATTACCATGAGAAACGAGTAAAAAGATTACATAATTGTAATTTTTGAAGATAGAAAATAGTAGAGCAAAATGGCGTTTATGGGTGCGTGGGGAACGACATCGAACGTTTTGGCAGAGCTGTAACTATTGCGTCTACTCTCCCGCCAGCGTCGATTTCATCTGCTAGATCCTGAAATAATGTGACTACCTGACTCTTGCATGAGTAACCACTCCTGAACCCGTATTGGCCATCATAGAGCCACTGTTTTGTTTTGCCATTTTTGCTTAATGTAACTGGCAACTACATGCTCTATAAGTTTGCAGACCACTGAAGTAAGACTTACCGGTCTATAGTTACTTTATATAGTTTTGTTACCACTTTTGAAAATTCGTTTGACACAAGCTAATTTCCAATCTTCAGGTATTTTTGAATTGTTCATTTTATTGATATGGAATAGAAAATTTAAATAATTGTTCTGACTAAATATTTTAAGGAGCCTGTTCTAAGAGTAATGACAAAAAGGCAGTATTCAATTTCATAAAAAAATTAAGAAAAAATGTTCTTTAATTGTCGTTGGAATTCTATGAAAGTAGTTCCACTTCACCTGAATCTTGTGTCGGGTGCGCCGACAGACCCTTGGATGTTATAATTTGGGGCGCAGAATCCCGAGGCCCCACCATCGCTTTGTTCCTTCCACCGAGAGAGATAATGGCTTGGGAAAATTCCCAGGGGTCGCATGCTGGTAAATGGCCAAGGTGGCGCATGGCGTGTGAATGCACGTACTATCACTGTCCTACCAAGGATAAACCTAAAAAGCCACATTAATTAAAGAAGTCACAATTTACTTTGCAGGTAACGTACGGCAAGATTGCTCAAGAATTACCTCTGGAATTTCCTCCTGAGACGTTTTCGTCTGAAAACTGAAATTATTTCCCATAAAAACTGTTTTAATAATCAATTTTTAAATACTCTCGGTATGTCTTCTCCCTTAACTAACAATACCATGATAGCATCGTGCTTAATTGCTAACTAGCAAGCAACATCGTTTAAATTTGTTCGTTGCGTGCGATTTTTAACACCGTTTTCAAAGAAGTGGGTCACTGCGTCATGTATGTGTTTTACATACAGTTCTTCCCCAACTTATTTTTTTAAAAATTTATTGTGTCTGTATTGACGCAACGCGTCCCCTAAACCCTTAGAAGAGCATTGAGCGCTTGCACTTAGGAATAATCCTCCATTAACATTCATTATTGCATTTGTCATTATTACTGTCAAGTCTCGTAACAGTTAGTTGTCAAGACGACCACCAGGTAGCGTCTTCGCGCACGCACCTCTTGCTCCAAGTGCTCTTAGGTCTGTAGCCATCCGGGTAAATTGGAAAGGAATTAGGATAAGGGTACAGTTTAGGACGCTTCACAGGGATTCGACTAGCCCCCGTGAAGTATGCAAAGTCGTTTTGTTGGAACAAATTTCACATGAGATTGTCGAACCCGAGCGTCCTTGGTGAAATGCAAGCGACTTAGTTCAGTGCCACGAGCGCCAATGTGCGCCTGTTTAAATGACTTTTCCTTCGCATTAAAGTGGATCGTGAACTTCCGCACTTTGCTTTACGACTTTATATCTTTACGTAGTTTCTATATGTCCACACATTAAAACTTTACTTTTGATATCTTTTGTGCATCAGTAATTCATATGTTAGCGCCTTTTATTACATTTTGTGAAGAAACTGAAAATTCATTCTGTGGCTCTATTGAGTTTTTACAGGGCCTTTAGAGCGTTGTTCATCGTTTCCCTAATCTAAATAATTAATTTTATACTTATTAATTGCTTGCTTAAATTTCTGAGATAATGCGAATCTTGTTTTATAGTCAAGTACTCTTAAGCCAATGTAGCTCTAAAGAGAATTATTTTAATTTTCGAACCGTAGCGCTTTTTATTGAGATTCACTTCAATTAAGTCACTACTTTTCTTTCCTTTCCCCGTGTATCTTTAATCTCTTGGAATGGAAAAAGTGCAAAGTCACCATTTTTCGGGGCTCATTCCACAGCATTACACGCAAAAATATACGTTTATTCTCTTGGACATCTTCCAAGCCTACAAGGTTAATACTTTTCAGTATCGCCTCATATTTCTGTTTAAACTCAGCTTCCACTTGACAATATTTGAAGTAAAATCTGTTTAAAATATATGAAATATTAGAAATTGTTTATTCGGTTAGAAAAATTGAACGTTCCCTGATCTCATAGAACCCTATGAATTTGTAAACCGTCGATATGCACATTTCCTTGGCCTTTCAGCAGAAAGCGTCTTAAGTGATTTTCAACTTATTACCCTTTCATTGCAATATGTAGATACATGTTGCCCTAATCGACGAAACTTCATTCATAAAAGGAAATAGCACTATTTCTAAAGGCTAAATGACACAGTTTAAATAGGACGGAGATACGAAAACGCAGTAAAAACGTAATGTAGGGTAATAAAACCGAGTTTGTTTCCATTGAGCAATTGCAATTTTCAAATGAAACTGTTTCAGTTGGACGTTCACCATTCTCGAAGCAACAGAACTTAAAACTCCGAACATGATCCCTGTCCCTGTCGGGAAGTTATTCAGTTCGCCTTCACGATTTCTTTTTCAAGTCGGTTACTTTTGTTGTCTCGTTTAGAAATATAAGTGATGGACACTCGTAAGATCTCGAAGCATTTTCCGAGATTATCAATCACATTGTTCAAATAGGCTCCTCAACCTGTGCACGATTATACATTCTCGTCTAAGGATCAAACCCATACTTTTCTGATTGGAACCCGTAAACCAGCGCGAATTGTTCTTCGTGCACGAACCAGAGAGGAACTACCCAGCGCGTGGAGCGGGCTTAAGATAACCGCCGGCTGAAGATCAAGATTAAACGGAACGAGAGCGCTGACGCCATGCGCATCCGCTGAGCCGTCACGAGCACGCGCGGACGGCCGGGCACAGGGGACAGCGCGGCGGGGGCGGGAGCGAGGGTCGGGGAGATGAGGTGCAGACGAGGTCTTCGATCGCGGCTTGCGAAACGCGCGTTCGCCTTTATTGCCGAGATAGGCGGCCGCATATTAGTGTACTTTAGAACAAGAGAAGCTCATCACAGCGCGCGCGCGCGCGCGTTTCCACCGAAGCGCGCGTATCTTATCGGCGGCGGGCGCGCTCTTCCCACGCACTCGCGGAAATCCCGCGCACG
>BOPP01000292.1:564313-580569 GCA_017312745.1 Gryllus bimaculatus | reverse complement strand
GGGGAGCGGGCATAATAGATTTTTGTTAAATAATACTCATATTTGTTATTATATTGTGTATTATTTTTGTTGTGTATACATTATAGACCTTCTACCCAAAATATTGCATAATTCTAAGATAAATATTTACATCAATTTTGCCAAATAAAGGAAGGTAACAAACGAAAACTATAGGCCTTTGCGGGGGATGGCCCCTCTGAATCCGCCATTGACCCATGCATCCTGAAAACGCACCCAGGTGTCGATCGCAGTGTGCAGCGCGGAGCTCCCGGTTCACCCACCGCGGCCCTCCAACGCGCCCGCGACCCCGCGCAGCGGCGGCGAAGACTCCCGTAGGCGGCGGGCGGCGACACACATTTGGGCGCGCCCGACCTCGTTGCACCGCGGCCCCCGCGCCGCCATCCGCCGACGCCTCCGCCAAACGCACGCTGGCTGAGGCAATCCCCCGCCTTCCCAAGATAACTCCCCGCGTTGTTCTAGCATTTTCTCGTTTTTCATGCTAAAATGTTTGTTTTCAACTCAGTTATTGCTCATTCATTATTTTAAATGTTTCATTATTCGCAACTTTCTAGAATATTTGTATTGCGGATGTATGGCCATCAATTAGGTGGTCATGGATAGAGGGTACTGCAAATTACTTATAAACACTAAAAAGTCTAGGTTTTGGTGAAGATGAGGTTTGTGGGACCTCATCTTCAGGCTGAGTTCCTTCGAGATCCAACGTACCTCGAAATGTAGCTATTGGTGAGAGGTTTTTCAACCCGTGAGATTTTTAATATGAAACAATATTGCGTAGTAAAATATCTTAATAACATAAACGTTTCCAAATAATTTTGACTTTTTGGTGTACATCACGTAATTTACAGTATCCTTCATTCATGTCCGCCTAATATATGGCCAAATGCCCACAATAAATGTACTAATTAATAACTGTTTAATAGTGTGTGCGTGTCAATTACATCACAAAAGTTAGATTGAAAAGGAATTGCTTTCTTTTCCGGGAGAGCCCCTCCTCAAAGATTCTAATTAGAGCCCACCATTGCGCACAATCTACCAGAAAACGTCATGGTTAGATAAATGTAACCGACTTTCATTGACACATGACTAACTCACTTGTTCTCACCTCTTGCTATCGTGTCAAAACTCCTCTGTTAGTGATTTCGGAATGTCGTTCTGAATGAATGAGTCGAAAATCGTAGCCACTCTAGGAAACTGGGACCATGCGCAAAGGTGCATCTTGCAAAGAAAGAATTCTCGCGGGTCGAGGCGTATTTCTCCTCGTGAACGGTAAATAGTGGTTTCAGGCGGCCCAAGCGACTAGTTGCGGTTGACGCGAACCGATTTCACCCTCGGCTGAGCGAGTTGTTACATTGTTAGCAATGCTATAAAATCAAATCGTGGCGTAATTCGTGTAGCGATGCAAATACATTTTCGATTCCTCAGAAGCGTGCTAGTTTTTAAATGCTGCTAATCACACTGGTGGAAAAAAATGGATTACGGTAAATGCATTGCACATTGCGTTGAATGCACATTGCATTGAAATGTGGGACAAAAGCTTTTGAAGAGAAGAATCGAGAGGACATCTGACACAGAGTATATTAACTACTCGTATGTCTATTTTATAATACATTTTTAGCATAATGAAACGCTTTACTTGTAAACATTGGAACTTTAGATGCGTAACTCGCACAATTGAGGAAGCAATTGTTGACATGTTTTTCTGTAACACGAGGCTGAATTTCAAGTATGGGAATTATTGATGATGATGATTTTTTCCTATGACTTTTCATTTACGATTTGACTTGTGTCTATGTTGCTTACTAGTGTATGACCATCTTCACATTTGAAAAACATTTTTTGGACATCGCGAGAATTACTATTTTAAACATTACGTTTATTTCAATTGAAATGATTGTTTAAGAGGATTCTTGTTATTTTGTTCAAAGAAAATATGCATTTTAATTGAAATACTACTTCTATAATATTGTGAAATTTCTGAACTTTTCGAAATAGACATCTTGTAAAAATGATTATTTACATTTTTCGTGTAACTTAACACAACAATATTTTGGAATTTGCGATGTCCCATCTACAAAATATTTGCAAGTCAATACAATTGCTGTTGCAATTGCTGTTACAATTGCTTACAACAGCAATTGTAATGCAATTGTTGTCAATACAATTGCATTACAATTGCTGTTGTAAGACGTAGTGCATAATTATGTCACATAAAACGTCGAAGCCTTGAGCGTCGTAAAACACGAAGTTCTCAAACTGAAGGACGTGACCTAGAACGAGAAGTGCCGGCGCCATCCGTAGCCGGCTGGAGGCAGAGGCGGCGCCGGCGGAGGCGGAGGCGAAGGCGAAGGCGGTGGCGGTGGCGGCCGCTTGCTTGAGCGGGCGGGCGCTAGTTACAACTGAAAGGGTTAACCCCATCGATCGTAACCTCGAACGAGGCGTCAACTAGTGTATGACCCATTTCCTTGGGCCATTTCCAGCCGCCTTTTGACATGGACTCAATTGTTCTGTTTCAGCTACCGCGCTGTTAAAAGAGAAGAGCCCGGAACCTATCGATGAAGAGTCCAGTTTGCCGGTAAGTTCCTATGGTAGGCTCTGGACGAGTTGGTACAGAGTAATCGCGTACTTTTTAATGAACAACGTTTTTTATCATATTTCCTTCTATTTCAATGGCATACCTATTCCCATATCTATAAGGACGATTCTGCGGAAAAAATCAATGCATTTTTCCAAAAGCTTAACATTTCTCAAACAATGGAACAAAGACGTAACTGATAAGAAAGCGAAAGAGTGTAGAATGGTCAGAACTATTGCTGAAACGTATTACATCTGCAGAGATAATCTTTTTTGTCCTGCTCTGCGTGAGGGAAGTTACATCGTTATTGAAATATCACGAGATTGTAACCTCATTTGAAATGAACAACAACGCATCAGTTGATTGTGTGATGTTAGTAAAATATACTCCTGTTGTCGGTAGAACAATGTCACAGGTGTCTTCCGTTAGGTATCTTGCGAAATGAGGAGTAGGCAATTTACAGCGGAATAATGCCGTAAATGTACTATTGTGTCATTTTTGCTAAGCATTCAATCGAATACTATTGTCTCCTTTCTTCCATGTGACATTGCTTACCCGACTGACTGATAAAAATCCTCTCATAATTGGTAATTATGAAAAAAGGTTTCAGGAGGGCAATGACAAAACATTTCAGGAGAACAATGACACAATTGTAAGAAAGGGGGTATTTGCCAAGGTTAATTCCACAAAGCTTCTATTAAAAATGATACCTAATAAGATCTTGGTGAAAAGTAACATTTGACCAAGGTCCAAAGCGCCATGGCTGGCTATAATGTTGGTTCAAAGTATTTTATATAAGAATTTTTGGTTTCTCTGTAAAATTCCATTTGGCTGAGCGACATAAAAGCGAGCCTGTCTGTACTTGGCGCGACAACCCGCAAGCGGGCCAGGGCCTACCAGCAGCGTCCCGGCCTCGCGACCATGGGTTTAAGGGATACGTGTTGTTGGCACGAAAGCTTCTCTACGCCGTATTCTGGTCTTCTCAACCTGAGAAGTGTGTTTTCTCATAGTCACACAGCAACACGTACTGAGACATTGCGAGGAAAACGCACACGTCAATCCTGCCCGACCGGGAATCAGACCCGGGGTCGCGGCATGGAAAGCGAGCAAGCTGGCCAATGAGCTAAACCGCGAAGGAGAACAGCGGGTAGATTCACGAAGGAAACCAGAGTAAAGGTTCTTAATGTGTATTATTTTAAACTGTATCACGGCATTATGGACAGACAAATTTGTGTAAGATTAAATTGATTATTCATATTCATTGTAATTCGAGGCCGAAACGAGATGTTTTTTAATGAACTTTGTCCTTACAAAGACACTGCTTGCTGCTGAGGTTGGTGAATGGCAAAGTTCATAAACATTCAACATTTTGGTCGTGGGACACCCAACGATTTTGTACATACTTGTCTTTTAAGGAGTAATTTTTATAATCTTATACGTATAAGCAAGTAATGATACCTTTCTGCCAACGTACATACTTCTCAATTTGAAATATAAACAGTTGGCAGTATCAAAATCATTCATGTCATGATCATGGATCACGAGGACATTGATTGTATTCAAATTTAATGTAGTAAACAGTGTACCACGTGTACTGTGCATTGGTAGCTAATTAGTATTATCGGTCTAGTCAGAGATAACTTAACTTTACCGACAGTTAACAGAAATGGGTGTTTTAAAGAGTGAATGTTCAAATAAGTATGAACGACTGATTTTGACAAGGTGATAATTTGTTTTCCGCATTAAATTTCGCAAAAAATTAAATTGAGATCAAAACAATATTAATGAATTATAATTTATTTGGGTGATGCCTCTCTCCTCGTATTCGAAAATCGTTAATGTACCACCAATGTAAGATATAATCGTATCTTAAGATGGTTGTGCCATCGAAGGAAACAAGTCGTCTTGGAGGAGACCTTTGCTTGCAAGAAATGCATTATCTCAAGGGGAGCAAAGTGCGTACCGTTTTACTAATATGTTAGTGGTGGCATCTGTATTTCCATTCATTTATACGCAATGACTCGCCTTGCAATTTCATCCAAAGATAATGAAACAAAAAATGCTCTTTCTTATGTACAATTCATCTTCATCTTAAGAAGTTTCCAGAATTTCTAGGTACCAACCACAAATCTAAGAAGAAAGAGCTAAGATTTTGTTTCACAATAGGTGTCAAAAATTTTCTTAGCTCTTAGTAAATATAAATATATCTTCCGATTCTGCACTATAGGTGGTTTGCAACATATTCTTTAAAATGTCCTGTTTGGCCGATGATAAGTTTTGAATTTATTAAAGTATTGCACTTGTTAAAAATGATAATGTTTAGACGATTTCAAGAATGTTGGTAATAACACCATTTGTGTGTGTGTGTGTGTGTGTGTGTGTGTGTGTGTGTGTGTGGATAACGCGTATTTTAGTTTTGAATGAAAATAAATAAAGAATCGTACGAAAAGTGTTTATTTTAGAATATGCGAATGAATCAATCAAAAGCGAACAGAAAGAGAGAGGGGGAAGAAAAAGAGTTAGAAAGAATGAAAGAAAGAAAGAGAAAGAAAGAATTTTGATTATTATTTCTTTATCCGTCTCCCGAAATTCTACTCTGCAATTTGACTGACAGTTTACATAAATAGTTACGAGTAAAAATAAGCTGTTGCGTAATCATTGTTTGGGGTACGCACAGTTTTATTTAGCAAGCACGATATCTTTGAGCAAACATTTAATCGCCTTTTTTATAATTTTACGCAATCCTTAGTAACTGCTTGTAAAGATTACCGTGACCTTCGACGCCATACGTCTCATTTGTGATTAAAGAAAATGCCTACACAAAACAGTTGAGCCAATAAAGGCATAAAAGTAGGGGGAAAATGCTCTTGTCATTTCATAGAGCAAAATAAACAATTTATTCATCTCATGTGAATATTGCTGTAGTGGATTCACTTTCGTTTGTTTTGTTGTTGTTCCGTATTGTTAAATTGATTCACCTAGTACATATTTATCTTTTTTGTGCCCCTTATCTACGAATTGTAAGACTTGGGCAACGCTTTGGAGATATCCTAACAACGTACTGCTTTTGGAAGGAAATAGAAAGGTTTTTGAAATGTATTCTTGTCGTGAAGTACGAGTCATGAGCACGATACTTACGTATCATAATAATGTTTAGAATAACAAAATAAAAGGATGTATCTTCCTAAGATCGTTTTTAACAAATATCTTTTCATGTTAGATCATTATGTACATCTTTTAGTATTAGGAGTATTTACATCATGACATGTTAGAGTACATCTGAGTAATGAGTAGTAGGAGTTACAACACTGTAATTGTTGGCCATGGAGGCTGTCCGTTTGCCTAACGGTATTGCTTATTATACATTTGTTTCAAGTAATATTATCCAAATTAATTTTGACTGTAGCTGCACTAATAACCATGACTTACATCATGGAATATGACTGAGTTAGGTTCTATTAGTGATATTCTTGTTCTTGTTGATCTTCTGGCTTATTAAGTACTGTTGTTTTCCGTTTCAAATCGTGGTCCACCCACCAGGTTTGCAGACCGGTTTACGTTAACAGCACAAGGTCAGGCGTCTTGCCGTTGCTACCGTCTTATATATTGGGTTCCACTTCAGAACAATACGGGGAACTTATCTGGAAGTTCATGCAAAGCACCTTCAGTGTAACGCGTTTGGTAACAAACTTGAAAGCCGGGTCTCGGGCATGGATAGACTTACATTTTTTTAGCCTACTGCCATTAAGGGCAAGGGCCTCTTTAATGAAGTAATAGTCTGATTATTAAGGGTGAAGGGACGGTCACAAATACATCCATGCCCGAGGCGGGCCTTGAACCCGCGATCCTTCGACCCGAGATCGCCACAGCACTACTGCCTTAGCGACCTCGGCTATCCGTATAGTCTGACTTAGATTATCAAATAGTAAATAAAACACCTCAAATGAGTTTGCATGAACATGTAGTTACCTCAATGCCTGAATTCTAGCAGTTTCTAGTAAATAGATATCCAATACGCTTTCTAAGTATTTTTCCTGTATGAATGATGCTCTTATTACTTTCTATTATTTGTTATCTTTTCATTCATAACTGAATCAAAATAATATTTTGACATTACTTTCTTTTTCCAGCAACTGAAGTTCCTACTTAATATTATTTAGTTGCAATCTACTTAAACCCAATATTCAACGGATTACACAAAACATGCCACCTAGTATTAAGGATATAGATAGAGTACCAGAATGACTCACACCATTTCATATCCATCGCTTAAGGCCAGTACAGGGCAAAATATGATGTTTACTCTCGGATTGTGCGAATGCCGTCCACATCGTCTTACTGTCCTAATCAGAAGTGACATTTTAAATTACCCGTCAAATGCGTTGATTAGGTCTTCAGAAGGGGACTAACCCGATGATGAAGTAGAGAATTAGGTCTGCACTGAGACGTAAAACTGACGAATCACGAACAATAAAGCGATTGACATTCTCCACTTTGTTAACAAATATTGTCTAGGTTGAAAATTATTCGTTGTCGCTATCTTTCCGAGTGTACATGATTACTTCATGGCATTGAGAATTGTCCTTGATGAAGGATGAAAGCACTAGAGAACTTCGGAATGTGGCTTCTAGGCCAGGGGCAGATTTATCCTGCTTGTCGCCCTAGGCAAGACAAATTGCCGCCCTCAAATTTATGTTAGGAATATTTCTGAAGAACAAAAATATATAAAACCAAACATTTAATTTAATAATATATTTCGTTAATAATTTTTCTGTTTATTGCGCTGCAACATGATAATTGAAACCGCATGGCAATTAGGCGTCATTGTTCGTCAAAATCATAGTATTTATTTTATTTTTTATTTTAAATCGATCCATAGACATATCGATATTATATCTCACATACAGAAATATGTAAAACTATCCGCAGGTTGAGGCTGCGAAATGTTGAAATTGTTTTATTTCAGTCAATATTATTTAAACGATAACTTATTAAAATTACATTTAAAAATGTACAAAGCGTCTCAATATCATACGATAATCGGAGGCCTGCGGCAGTGTTTCCCAACCTTTTGTATGTCATGCCCCAACGGAGTGTTTCTAAATTTATTATGCCCCCCCCTATAACATATACTACATTTCTATATTAAAAAATAACTGATTGCTGATAAATCTTAAATGGTAGGTTATAGAAAGAAACTACTAGGAAGTTTTTGAGAAAACGGAGTGAGTGAAATTTCAAAACATATCGCTCGTGGGCTGCAATGGTGGCACAACTCAAAAAATATAATTTTGAATTAATGCACTCTCCAGAATTGCAGGTTGATCTACCTTCCAGCAGCAACAACAGCATATCTTACAGTACAGTATTCCACCAACAAACAACAGAAGTGTGAATACAAGAATGATGCATTTCAGTAGGAGATGAAAACTTCAAACTCGTTTATCTCAACACCTGATTTTTTAGTTGTGGCACTATTGCAGCCCAAGGACGATATTATGAATCGAAATTCAAGCATGAAATAATTTCAGTGATTTCTCTGTATTATTTTAATTTTAGTGAGTTTGCCCTTGATCTCTTTCTGCAAAGGGATTTTATATGCAGTTCAAGTTTGCTGAGAAATAATAATAATAGTAATAATAATAGTAGTAATAATAATAATAATAATAATAATAATAATAATAATAATAATAATAATAATAATAATGAGAGTAATAGTAATAATAACATTAATATCAATCTTTTCCTATCCCCCTAATTAATATTCAAAGCTAACAACGTTGTCTTAACCAAGGGATGCAGCTGAAGGCTGATCCCCATAATTCCGCACATTGATCTCTCCAGGATAGAATACAACTGGGTCTCGGGGAGAGAAATGTGTTGCGTGGTCAGTAGTGGCCCATACGCGAATAATAATAATAATAATAATAATAATAATAATAATAATAATAATAATAGGTAGTAAACATCAATAACTACAGGCGATACATCATGAAAGAGACCATCAGTGACAAGTGTCGCCTGTGTAAGAAGGCCTCCGAATCTATTCAACACATCTGCAACGGATGTTCTCAGTTGGCACAACAGATTATTAACGTTGTAATAATGTGGCCAAAATCATCCTCCAAGCTCTTGCCAAAAGATCGAACTTCATAAAGGAGTGCATGCCTTATTACAAATATCTAGCGGAAGGACTTCTGTCTAGTGAGAGAACAACAATCTTGTGGGATACTGCCATTGCTAGAGATAAAACAATGGATGGAAATAAGCCTGATATTGTCGTATTCGACAAAACTACTCGCAGGGCAATTAATAATAGGTATCGCAGTCCCATTAGATCATAATCTGCTGTCAACAATTGCAGAAAAGAAAATACCAGCCACTCTCAATTGAACTGAAAAACGTATACAAACTAGCAGAGGTAGATATTGTACCCGAAGTTATTTCAACTAATGGGCTTCTTGCTGAAGATTGGAGAATTGTGAAAGAGAAACTCCATCTAAATGAATGGCACTTCAGAACCATGCGGTGTTGCTGGCAACCACCAATATTGTGCGTAAGATTACCTCTATTAGTCATTGAAAAGGAACCTGAGCACACTGGAGCAAGAACTTCTTGCCATATGTGTTGACTTTCTGTCCTTGTGTTATATATAGAATCTCCGAACGAGCGTGAAATTTTGAAAAACGATATAACAATAATAATAATAATAATAATAATAATAATAATAATAAAATTTAAATAAAATTTCCTAATAAGTAATACCTACGTTTCCCTAAATGCTTTGAAAACCACGCATTCACAATCCAGCTACAACTACCTTTATTGATTATGAGTACATCCACTCCTTAGAAGACAGAAAATCTGAATTCGCAGAGTATTTCCATCAATCGTGGCCCGGGTAATAATGAACTAATCTGCAAACGTAAAGTACAAAGTACCTGTCCTTTGTATACTAACTGCGAAGGTTCAAGTAATACCACTTACCTTTCTCTGTGGGGACACAACGTACGTATGGCTTGAACAAGCTCATACTCCTCGCAAGGTAAAGTCACTTTCTTGAATTCAGGTGATGGGAATTCAGTTCAGCTCGAATAAAAGGGAACAGAGTGGGGAGGGGACTAATTATCATCGACAGTGGTATGCAATCAAGTCACTGGCATTCACCTGGTGAAATCAAGTAAACTTCAGTCGGTTGTGGCTTCATCCACCTATATATTTTCGCATAATGCCCCGAATCCTTCGAAAGAAGATAAATGAATACGAGATATTCGTGTTATATTAAAGCTGGGGCATACTATATTTTTATAAAAATTCAAGAAATGTTATTGCAAGTAAAGAAATACTCGAACCAACTCCGTGTGGTTTGGAAAGAAATGTGAAAATGAGCCTACGTAAGAAACAATGACCGAGTAAATATTCTGAACTTTTTACCTGAGCAGGAATATTTCAATACTAATTGACACGTGTAGAATACTTCAAATAATTATGCCGTTGGTCGCCCGAAAATTTCCGCAATGGTGTTTGAGGCGAAACGTTCTGTTCATGCTTAATAATAATGCTTATTCTTGAGATTAATGGTTAATACTTATTTAACCTGTAAAATTAGACATTTTTTTAGCAACATGAATAGTCTCTCACATATTATATATGGGCAATGGAAAGATATAAAAAAATTAATAATGCAGTATAATTTTTAATCGTAACTGTACAACTTCACTGTATCAGAAATTTTACTAGAGAATTGAAATAGTAATGATGACTGAAGAATGTGTCATAGGATGATCACGTTTGAAGATAGAAGAAAAATAGCAATGTCGAGTGGTCGTGCAAATTGATCTACGTGCCAAAAGTTCAGATTTGCTTTTTTCATCCCAAAGTGGTGTAATTGCCAAGGCCAATGCAGTGCTGTTGGCTCTGATACACAAAATTTTTCTATGTTACAATCTGCTACAAAACGCAGCGCGTTTGTATTTACCGTCTGTGAATCTCAGACACTTTATTCGTGTTTCCCACAATTCTTGTTTTCGGTAGTTAGATGCATCTGCTCGACCACTCTACAAATGTAAAATGATAAAAGTCACTCTCAATAATAATCTGACTGGTTAAAAGGAAGCTGAAAGATATACTCAATTTAAAGATCTTTATTTCAAACTAGAGGGCGGATTTTATATTCATAGTTAATTTTCAGAACCGAGACCGAGAGCGTCAGCGTATGTGACATTAGGACGAGTAGTAGCGGGCCATATGTGAAGAATTTGTATATCAACTGATTCTAGGTCCTAGAGCGGAACTTCGATAGTGTCGAATATTCGAAGTATGTAGTATATCGAGGTAAGTAGCAGCTCAAGTAAAACTGGATGAAGTAGTGGAGCCTCGACAGGACATCTTTCTCGTAATTTTTGAAACGGATAGCTAATTTTTCAATAACCCAAACTTCGCAGGTTTTAATGAAACTTTAATTTATAACATATAAAGCGCACTATACTGGAAGAAAATATTTTAAACAAAAATATTGCCTGGCAATAGCGAAAATGGAACTTCGGCCTTCAGATTTGTAGGCTGCAACTTTGGCTGCTCCATGCTCGTGAAAGCCTGCGCCGGTAGCCGAACTTTGTACCCAAGCTCCGTGAAGTCACAGATGTTAAGCAGCTCGAGACTCTGCGGGCTCGTGGATTGGTGACTGTCTGGGAACTCCGGATACTAACGGCGCTGAGCACCTGGCCGTTAGGTATGACTTAGAATTTGATGTACGACTGACAATGTTAAAGAAGAACTACTCCACGTTCTTCGCCAATAAGGCTTGGATCGTGGTTACGTAAGTAACAGAATTAGAAACTACCAGACCAAATTTTAATATAATAGACTAAACCCTGAAGAGAATTTTATTTCAGCAAAAACGTTTTAAAACATTTATATTTTGAGAAACGTTTGCAATTAAGTGTTTTCAGGGACTTAGTCTCTTCCACACACGGACGAGCTGAGTTTTTGAGAAACATTTATGTTGTACCAAGGGCCCACAAATCGTGGATTCTCACTGCATTACGTAAATGAGAGATGTTTAGTACAAAAAGCGACACATAAAGCGTTTAGCACTTAAAAGATTTAAAGATTTAATATTGAAGAATAAATTGCATTATGAGATGAATTCTTAGTTTCAATGTTAAAGATGTAGGATAGTGTCGAAAAAAATTGAACTTTTGCAAATTTCGAAATTTCAGTGGTTTAACGCAAATCATTTTTATAAAAGTAAACTTTGCAAGCAAAGCATTTAAGGAAAATATTTGGAGCCATATAGAAATTATGGTCTTTTATTTCTTAGAAAATTTGGATTGTGTATTGTTGTCAAGGACTGAGAGTTGTCCACACACGGACGAACAAACGTTTTGAAAACAAAACAAAAACAAACACTAATTGGGTCTGAAGAACCTTTAAAACGTGGTTTCTGATTACACTACGTATACGAAAGTTATTTACTTCCAAAAGGGGAAAGAAAGACACAGTTTTTCACTATGAGGGATCGACGAAAATTTTTTCTGTTTTAACTTAAGATTTTCAACTTTTTATTTTATTTTGTATTTTTTATTTTATAGGTAAGTATTACACATAAAAATTACATAAACTTATACTATGAGGATAAGATGAAGGTCTTTATGCAATTACAAAACCTAGACCCTAGAACATTCGAACCTATTGAATTCTGGTATTCACCCCAGATGGTCTCTCCATCGCATTAAAACCCCAGAAAAGACACCCTATAAAATAGCTAAGGAGAAAACCCTGAAGGAGAAAAAATTTGTCGCCAGAAGAAGAGTACATGCTAATCTAGTAAACTCTTTTTAAACTATTTATTTACTTATTTCCTGCCGCGGACGTCACGCATTCCACTTCCAGTTTTCGGCCTCCTCAGCACCTGCAAGCAAACAATGCCGCCGGAGATGTTCCTCACCCTCGCTTCTGCTTACTCCTCGGCCACCCACTCCCATTTATCCCCTAAGGGGCTCATTTAAGTATTTGGTTTACGTATTTGATTAATGATCTACTTATTACTTAATAACTTATTTACTTATAAACTTACTCACTTAATTACTGATTATCTTATTCATTTTTTATTATTTGCTTATTTATTTCTTCTCCAGTCTAGGCTCCACTCATAAGTACTATTTTCTCACTCTATATTTGCCGTTTCCTAATAGTCACAACCTTTTCTATAAATTTTACTAAATCTCGCTTGAAGTGAAAACTATTATCACCTATTAAGTTGTGGGCTAGCGTTCATTTTTAATGTCGGAAGTAAATGTTCCCCATTCCCATACATTTTCCTCTTCATGTTTCGGTAGGACAGCATATTAAAAGGATGTCGATCCAATCTGCAATATCACAGCATACAGTTACCATTACCATTTGCATCCACCCCTGACCCTAAATCACGCATAACTCCGTCTTGCGTCCGTCGTATGTGTGAAAAAGTAACTTTCACTACTCCACCCTGGGCTAGTGTGAACTTTTGCCACCAGTGAGCGTTTTTCGGCCGTTGATGCCAGGATATCTTGCCTTAGTTAATCGGAAATTACCCGTTCTCTCTAACATTCCTTATACCCAACAATCTCCGCGGAGCAGTCTCCCAGGCCTGCGTGATCTCGTAACAGGTCAATTTTAGTCCAGTAGCACTGATAGATTTCGTGATTGTATTCGAAAGCACATATGTATGAGCATGTTAGCCTGTTCACCTGCTAATCTAATCCAAAGATTTATAGATTTCATTTTAAAATACTTCCAAATTCTTCACTGCCGACCTCTCTTAAGACGCAAACTTTGGTTGCGAATGTAGAGACTACGAGGATTCATTTATAATAATCCGTTTCGATGCTTTCAATCGATCCATTTCCCAGATTTCCGCCCCATAAATCACAGCTGAGATAACTACTGATTTAAATATTGTATTAAAACCTCTTGAATTATAAGGCGGAATGTTAGTACATTCTCTTCCCGAAAAATTGCGTTTCAAGGAGATACGTCACTTTGGAAATAAGCTGTTGAATTTTGATGACACGGTAGAAGAGATGGACACATTTGTAGGTCAGCTGATGATCTTTCATTCTCGTGCACATCGTACACACCAAAGATAACGCGGTTTCTCACGGGCGAAGAAGACGACGCGCTAAATGAGACTACCAGAGGAACCGGTCCCTCCGGGAATAAAGACACAGCACTTGATGGTGTTGCTACTGCTACTGAGAGAGCCGGCTCCTCCGCCTCATTAGAGTGGCATGGAGACGCCCATTGGCGACTACTCTCCTAACAAACCGGGGATTGCAACTCCATGGAATGTAATTTACAACGTTCAGGAGACATTTTTAATAAAACGTAAACAATTCATGTAAATTAATTGAAAGTAAATTTAATGAAAGTGTATATATATATATATATATATATATATATATATATATATATATATATATATAGTACTCTTATTTGGACACGATTTACGCTAGTTATTTTTTTTATTTTTGTTATTATTGGTTCCACTAGTGGTGACGACAAAATAAAATTATTTTGTTTCGAAACTTATACTACTCTGGTAGATACTGTATTAATAAAAGACCTTGCACATACACACAAAAACACTCCTATTCACAACGACGCTCGCAGAATAACTTCCGGTGCTGCCGAGAGCATTGCACACACCGTGTGTAGAAGAGGCTCAGAAAGGGTGATTTTCTTCTAGGACGCCCAATTTTACACAAAAGACTCATCAAATGTAAATTTTGTATCAACAAACCTAACATCAAGTGAAATTAAATCCCCCCAACATAATAAATAATGCATTCAATACCGCCAAGAATTGACTGAACTTGTGTTCTTTCAAGAACACGCGAAATTATTTAATTTAAATTGGAGCTAATTTCAAACGAAGACAGCAAATTGGTTTCAAATTAGTCACTGCGCCGACGCGTCGCCCCGTTTGCTCTGCGGTGGAAGCCGGCGGCTCGTTGCAGTGCGAAAACAAGGGGGCCTTATGTTGAAGCATAGCGGTGCGCGGCCAAATCGTAAAGGCAGTAATAGAGCTTGAGAGTGTGTCATGGTCGTCCATGGTACAGGGAGCGCACGAGAGCGCCGGAAAGAGCGCTCGACTGACACTCTTTGATTTCAAAATGATTTCGTACACATCGATATTGATGCACTATCTTGAATATGGAACGCCATTAAGTGGAAAATGTATATTCCCAACATATTACAAGATTTTTTTTTTCAATTATCTGGGGGTTGTGCAACCGTGCAACCTAAGCACGACCCACCGTTGCCGTCGCGAAAGCATCTCCAGCGAGCGACGCCACGCGTGCGTGCGCCGACGGAGGAGAGGGAAGACGCGAAGTCCCGGGGCGAGCCGGCGCCGGGGTGGCGTCGCGGGCGAGGAAAGTTGCGGGCGACGAGCGGCGAGCGGCGTTCGGCGCGTGGCGCTGCAGGGTACCCGGGGAATCCCGCTGGCGGCTCGCTGACGCGGCGACCGGCCGACCTCTGCCATGCACACCGTACGCCGCCCGCCGCGCGACGACTCTCTGGTGCGCAGTTAGCGAACGCTTGCGATGCACCCACTACGTCCTCCGCGTCGGCACCCCGCGCCCGCCGCCTCCACGCGCGTCCCGCTCACCCGCAGTTTCTCTCCCAATGAAAGCGGTGTGCTCTTTACGGTTGCAGATGATGGATGAGGTAGGTGCGGAATAAGCGAATGCTATTTTTCATTTTACTATTTTCAGCTAGATTACGGACTACGTGTGCTTTCAGTACTGTGAAACCTGATCGGGCGGCCACCTCCATTAAGTGGTCACTTCCACTAAGGAACATATTTTTTCATAGAACTGATTGATTTTTCCAGATGGCACCTATAAATATTCTCTCTTTTCAGCGGATACCTGTCTAAGCGGCAAGGAATATTTTGTAGATCGACCTTGATTAAGCGGTTGATTTAATATCTTCCTACGACTCGACGTCTTGTTAAATTTCTTCGAATAATGACATCCAAGGTCTTTCTCGCTATTTCAGATAACATATGATTTTAATAAATATCACTGTTAAACACTGCTAAAATGACGAATAGAACGTATAGATACATTTCACACTTTATAGTCAAGACAAACACATTGGCACGTAGCCCATCGGTATATTATTACGTATCTACTGCTCGAGGAAGTATTATTGCCTTGGAATAAAAAATTGGAAAAATCTCCTTTTTACATAGTTGTAAAAGTAATACGTACACTGAAATCATTCGTTGACTCACAATTTTTCAAGAATTACAGTTACTTTTATTTTTATATAGACAGTGGGGCGGACGAGTGGGGCGGATCGATGGAGCGGACGAAATGGGACGGACGGCAGGGGCGGACGGTGGGGTCGGACGAGTGGGGGCGACGAGTGGGGCGGACGAGTGGGGCGGACGAGTGGGGCGGACGCGTGGGGACGGGATCGAAAGGTGGGGCGGACCGAGTGGGGCGGACGAGAGGGGCGGACGAGTGGGGGCGACGGTGGGGCGGGCGAGTGGGGCGGGCGAGTGGGGGGCGAGTGGGGCGGGCGAGTGGGGCGGGCGAAGTGGGGCGGGCGAGTGGGCCGGGCGGTGGGGCGGACCGAATGGGACCGGACGAGTGGGGCGGAACGAGTGGAT
>BOPP01000292.1:548238-558910 GCA_017312745.1 Gryllus bimaculatus | reverse complement strand
GCGAACACAGCGCGGGTGAGGGGTAGGGCAAGGCGTGGCAGCTGTGGAGGGGAGGAGAGAGGTGGGGAGACGCGGCCGGGCTGTGGCTGTGGGGTGGGGGGATTGTGGGACAGCCACCTCCTCGAGGCTGGGTGTGGGGGCAAGGCCGCTGAAAACGCGAGAGTGGATTCCGCAGGTTGCGAGAGGTTAAAGGCCCGTGTTTGTGACCTACGAAATGCAGGTCGCCTATGTTCTCTTTAAACCCTTTTGCTGTTTTCGAAACTTTCTACGGTTTAGCCTGGTGCTACTACTGTTGATATATTTTCCCTTGAAACCCAAGCCTCATTTAATGTTACATACGTCTAATTATCTTTTCCAAGTTATTGATAACTTCCAATGTTGAAGATTACGATGGATCAACACGATGGATCATTGTATTGATGCTCGCCGACATTAGTCTTTTCGGAGCTTATTACGTACTTTTTTGAATTATTGAATTTTTACTATACGTGTATATTGTACTTCAATTACCTATTATGATTATTATTATTATTATTATTATTATTATTATTAGTAGTAGTAGTAGTAGTAGTAGTAGTAGTAGTAGTAGTAGTAGTAGTAGTAGTAGTAGAGGTAGTATTAGTATTGTTGTTGTTGTTGTACCGGCTGAGTTGTGACTCACCACAAAAGCATCTGCCACTGGAGTTATTCTGACCGGGAGGTCCTAGCGCTATACCTTTACAAACAAGCCACGTACCGCGCGGGATCTTTCAGTCCTCATCCTTGTCCTTTTTATCTTTCTTACGCTTGTTCATTTTCTCCTCTTTAACCACACACACACACACACACACACACACACACACGCACGCACCTACATTTCAATGTTTACACTACCAGACAGTACGATTGTTTAATTAGATTTCTGGCGCGCCAACTTGTAAGGTTGTTAGTCCCGTAAGTGTAGTGCATGGATTTTTACTCTGAAACTGAGGTCGGTCTTCCCCGCTGAACGGTGAGATTCGGTGTCGACATATTTGTGGGCAAGCGGCGTTTTTCCCAACCAGGTATCTCCCACCAAAGGAACATCGCCCCAGCCCGGATAATCTCTGAGCTTCTGACAGCTCTTCCGGCATGTGTGGTAGTGTTTTGCATGTTAGTGTAATTGCGTGTAAGTAAGGGGTGAGAATAATACAAGGAAGAGGAAGGAAATATCGCGCGCGGTCTGTGGCTTGTTAATTAGGGTACCGCTCCAGCATTCGTCTGATATTGATAAAAAACACGGAAAACAACCCACCAGAGCAGCCGGTCTCTAGAATTCTCCTCCAGGCAGGAGCTGAATTAGACGTAGATATCTAGCTAGTGTCAAACATTGTGTCGGGACCCGAACCTAGGACCTCCCGGTCAGAGCCTCCGCCGTGACCCAGCGGTACGGGACACTAAGAGAGACGAGATGGGTGCTTAAAGCTTATCCTGGATGAGGCAGTGCCCCGCTGCTGGAGATATCTGGAGGGGGAAGCCCTTGTAGTTTGATCCCAGATTTCACGTTCTAGATGGAAAGAGACCCCCCCCCCAGAGATATGACATGCTCTACGAGGCGTGGATCCACGGCGAGGGAAACTTCCCTTCACTAAATTTTTTCAGTAACTATTAATTTTAACTTATCACGAAACTTTCAAGCAAAAAATATTTCGAATAATCGAAGAAAAACGAATAAAATCGAATCGCAGCATGAACTGAGTGTAGCCATCGACATTTTACAAAATCTGTAATGATTCTTTCGATCAAAACATTTTTAATTTTCCCTCCTAAAATTTGTCTCTGGATCCGCCCGTGCTCTACTCTTACACTACAACATTGCAGAACTACAATATTAACGATAGAGATTTTTCCTTAATGAAATCTGTTTTCAACTAGAGATTCTGCTGGATTCTGTGAACCAATGAAGCTCTCTGAATTTTCGAAAATTGCAAAAGTTACAAAGAATTTGCTTTTGGAGAACGAATAGTTATAAATCTCACGCACCTGTCGGGAGTTCGCGAACTGGCAGTTGAAAACAGAGGCTCTAGGAAATACGATGAGCGAAGGAGTCTAATAGCATTTTTTTAGGTCACTCGTACATAGGGGGCAAGTCGTGCATCAGTTGAGCGATTCTCGATTCACATCGTGTTACTGGCTTACTGAAAATCCAGTTTCTATTTCAACTCCTAACCTTAAGAGTGCTTCGTTCGGGGGCTTAACTCTCGATTACTGTTTGTAACCAATTTTACTGTTCGAACACGACTTTCGTGAATTGGTATTCTGTATTTCCTTTATTCTTGCAGCATAGATATCAGAAATTATCTCAAATCATTAGGGATTCCCAAGCAACCATTGTTTCCTTAACATAACTCAGATCACATCTCTCTTACAGCAGTAGCTCACGACATTTCTCAAGCGTCATGAATATAATTTTTCTTTCTCACTACCGATGATTCAGAGTCAATCGCTTCGTTACGTGATTCTAAATTCTTATTTGCAATGTATGACAAAAATGCCGCATTGTCATACAGCATCCGGTTCTCCAGGTGACCGTTTACTAATTGTTATGTCCATTTAGACTTCTTCACGAACAGTGGCGGCTGATGCCAGTCGAATATTTTTTGCGCTACAACCAAAAAAGCTTGCTATGAAATACATTTAGTTACATATGACTTTCTTGTATTATAATAATTATTATTATTATATTTATTATTATCTTATAATATCAGTTAGTTTATAAAGGGATATTATCCATATAGATAGATATCTATCAATCTATGACTCTAAAACTATTTTGGCATTAAATCTGGTTTGGAAACCAGAGGGTTCGACTATCGTGATGTCAGAAGTAGTAGATGATGGGGGACATCACAAACAGTTGCAAATTAAAAAATATTGTGTGCCTGGGGCCGTAGGCAGAAATAATGCGTTTTATGCAAATCTGCCGCTCCCGACTATTTTAAACGTCAACCAATGAGCCGCACTTTTCTTCAGATTCCAAATAAAGGCAAGGGATTGTTACGTGCATCCCAGAGATTTTAGCCCTTTGCACTCCATATGCGCAATGTTGAGAGTTATCGAGTGCTGACCCGATTCAACGATGAAGAGGCATTTTATTATTTGGTAGAAGTTAATGCAACCTTACAAAATAATATAATTTTCATTTCCTTTTTCTATAGTAAAATGATTGTTCTATTTTTGTAGTATATTAGTTTAATATCAGTTTAAATCATGTACATTTTTGTTATAAGTAAAACACGTGTAAATACAAACATGAAAAATCAGGTTTGTCGCAAGTAAATTAAATTATTATCATACTCTTCAATGTATACAATATTTCTTCCTGTTCACTTACTAGATAATTTTAATACTTGAATTTGTAGTCTTTTTTCTGACAGTCTAAATCAGTTACTGGGCTATTCTTTGTTGTCGCTAACCTGCTAGTAATATGGGCCCGGCCTTGTGGACATTACGAAAATTAAATTATAGCACACCACCCAAAACTCACTTTTTAATAAAAATTGAGTTTGCAATAAAATAATAAAAATGAAATACGATAGATATTTTCAGAGATTTGACAGCAGCAATCATAGATGCCCAAGACTTTTTCCCATTACGATGTTTATATTGATACACTGGGCTCTGACACTCGGCACAGTCAGGTCGTGTTTTCATCAAAAGTTGTAGCTCTGTAAGCTTCAGTTGCCGTTTTACAATGTAGGAGGCACTACATGTGTAAAGTAGTAAAATACACACCGATTGTGGAGCACAGTGGTACCTTCCTATAACGGTGCTCACGTAAGCCCGGCTCAGGCTGTTGGACGGGGAAGGGGATACTCTCTCGATGTCTCCCCGCCCCGCCCGCCCCGCCCCGCTTCAGCGTCCAGCTCTCCCGGGGGCTTCGGGTGGCACCGCCTACCTCTACTCCTCTCGCTCCACCAACCCGCCGAATCGTCTCCTCCCTCACAGCCAGCCTCCTCTCCGGCGCTCCCCCTCCCAACTCAATCTCTGCCCGCCCTCTCCCCGTTCGGATCGAATCCTCCGCCTTCGTCTCTCCTGTCCCGGTCCCACCCGCTCGCCCCCGCCCTGTCCGCCACGCCTCGCCCGCCCCGCTCCTCCCCGCTCCTCCTCCCTCCGCCCCGCTACTCGGCACCGTGTGCATCAACGTCGCTCCGCTCTGCGCAACCGCTTTTTATGAGCGATCGCCGCTTCCGTTACACTTTGTCGGAATGGAATGAGGCTCGCTACTCATTAGTGACGGAAAAGAACGCTTTGTAAAGGGCCCGAGGGGAGATAAGTGTGAAATTACAATATTAAAGTCCTAGCCCTCTATCTTTAGAATAGGTTGAATATGTTACCGTAAAATAAAATCTATTGATTAAAACTGCATCTTGAAGTAATGCGAATTGAAATCTCTGATTTTTTTAAAATTGCAGATGTGAATGTTAAACTTGATTTTTAAAGCTTTAGGAATTTTGGGTTTGCCAATGAGACTTGCGGGGGAAACATGAATGGCATGATAAACCTAACAACCTGAGATCGAATCTCAGAGTAGAGAAAATATTGCTGGTTGGAAACTATTTTTCCAAGTACAAATAGTAACATATTATTGCGTACCAGTTGCTAAAAAACGTGGTGTTGTAGAACGATTTATCTATCATACTTATTTTTATCTTTAACATCTATTTTTCACCAGTGGCGATTATCTTTTGCTTATATGGTTAAGTTACCGTGTATTGCCGAAAATAGATATTGTGAATTACATCACTTCACATTACTGGCTTTCAAGATAAAAAATCAGAGTTTGTGAAGTCAAAAGTCAACAGCTGCAGAAAATAAGTATAGGTAGTAAATGGAGGTGCGTTCGTTTTCAGGGGATCTTAATTAACTTTTTTCTCCACACACGAATTTAATATTGGTTATAGCTCTGAACCTTACGGGGCTTTTGAGTCGAGTTCTTTATTGGATTATCAACCATTATTTCCGGAGCTCGTCATATGATTTTTACCACGCCTTTTCTGTGTGACAGTAACAGAATTCCTGCAGTTGAATTGAATTAGACCCAACGTGACAAATTGAAATATTTTTTCCTGCAATTGGTACGAGAAAATATTTAAGAAGGCAAATGTAAACAATGTGATGGCGATAAATTGAAGTGGCATTTCTAAGTACATAGCTGATAACGGTCCAAATCGTTTCATTTACTTTTTGATATTTTGTATCTGGACTTGCATTACATTTGTGACCACAGCAATTTTTTTATATTTAGCAAAATATTTCTTGTTTATCTTTCAGCGTGATTTACTGGCATATTTACATTGGATGGCAAAGGTTAATTATTCATGAAGATTATATGCGCTTCAACAGCTATGATCGCACATGTCAAATCCATTTTAAAATATTATAGATTTAATAAAATGTTTCTTGTAAATGAAAGTATCTCGCTTATTAAATGTATATAATTAATAAAAGTTATTACCAAAATTAAATATAACAATTGAGACGGGCATGATTTTAAAGCTGAAATAGCTTCATACACGATGACCATTTCCTGTGATTTCAGATTTGCTCAAAATACTAGTCATATTTAAACCGTAAAAAAATAAGAAAATATTGCGAAAGGACAATAAGTATGTTCATCGGGAGAGTAAAAGATCCAAACCCAATGAAATGAAACTCTGTTGTTTTGATAATTACGTGTTTATGAAACGGATTGGGAGAAAGATATGAATCACTAAACGGAATTTAAACTTGCGATGCTACAGTAGCACATACTTTATATATACGTGTTTTTTACTTTCTTGCCTAACCTTGTAAGAAGAGAGCATTGTAATCATGCGACGGAAATAAGTGATTTTTTGTCAGAAAACTCTTGTTGTCGGATGCTGGTAGCAAAAAGTCGATACATTTTCTTCCTGTGTGTAGTTAGACAGTTTGTCAAAAACGTTGTGTAGCCAGAATTCGTTTTGTGGGACCTTGATACCAAAAAGTCGATGGACGGCAAAAACGTCTGCTTGTCCTGTCGGTGTGTGACCAACAGAAAAGAATAAACCACTCAGCCGATTTTCTCCAAAATTAATTTTCTCGATCAATCTGAATGAACTCGAGGCCCTGCGAGTTTTAAAAGGATATTTGCATTTTTGGCGTACTTTACATAAAACCTCAATTACATTACCAAATTTTTCTAAAAAAAAGAGAATGGCTTAGATATTTTCGTTGAGATTTCTGATTTTTCGAAAGTTTAAATTTTTGGGCGTCTTCCTATAATATTTAAGATAGTTTTTCAAATGATGTCTGTTGTTCAAAGACAGATCTTGAAATAAAGTCTTGTACATTTTTCAAAAATCAGAAATTCAAGATAAGTGGTAATCAGTTAAAAGCTTTGTTGATGGAGAAGTTCAAGGAAGGAACGGCTGAATATGTTCATGATTCATTATGTGCAAGAGCTTGTGGCAGATAAGATAGCATGATATCTCGATATTCAAATATATGATAAAATCAAAATGAATATTAGCATCCAATGACGTAGTTCCTTTAACATTTCCAAAACTGAACGGATATTTTTTATTACCTCACATTCAGATTTATTCGACATCAAAAGAGTGTCATATCGTCCACCAATATTGGGAGACGTTCGCGACACTATAATAATTTTATTTTTTCGCATACTGCGTACACATTACAGAAAAAAATGTAGTGTTGCTGAAGGAAAAAATGGCGGCTTTTCTTCAGAATAAACTCTTTTTGACGGATCCTAGTAAGGAAAAAGTGGATAAATCTTGTTCCTATATGTTTAGTAAATTACTAAACTCTTATCACATTCTAAAGAGCGCCTATTCATATAATAATAATAATAATAATAGTAATAATAATAGTAATAATAATAGTAATAATAAAAGTAATAGTAATAATAATAATAGTAATAATAATAATAATAATACCCCGTGTTGTGTCGGGGATTTTAGTAGAATAGCACCACGGGACCTCCCCCTGTCGTAGAAGGCGACTAATCGGAGAATCGCGAGCAGCTGTCCGCTGTTCACTCCCCTAAACCATCCGTTCATTCCCACAAACTCTGTTGTGTCATTGCTGTCACTTACTTGTGGCACACAACTGTTTCTAACCTGTAGGGGCAATCTTGTATCGGCCAACTCTTGTGTTTCCGCCCCGAGCTATTAGGTGTGCGAGCGGCTAGGGAGTTCGTTTTCCATTTCTACCCTTCTATTCTAATTCTGTCTTCTCTGTCCCCCCCTTGTTCCTTCCATTCCTTAAGGCTGCGCGTAGCTCAAAAACGTAGTGGAAGGTGACCCTGAGAAAAAACCCAAGATGAGGATCTGTCAGGAATCGACAGTTACGGTGCAGGGGATCGGAGCCCCGTACCGGGCGTCGGTGGGTGCGCAAGAAGGCCACCGGCTCGTCACCAGCCGACTGCAAGCCAGAACATGGTGCGATCCACTCGGCACCACTGCAGATAGTGGCTACGAGTGATAGAAGCTTCCGGGACTCGTAATGGAAGTCTGCGAAACCTAGGGTTGAGGGAACCTAAAAACCCTCGTCAGAAAAAAAAAAAGCCCGGAGCTTCAAATGCCAAATAATGAAAGTTGCGAAAATCAACAAACTATCATAACCTGTTCAAGAAACCGCAGCAGTCTAAAGTTACCTCCTACAGTAAAAAACTGAAGGGAAATTCGATAAAGTGAGCCCGTTTATAATAGAGGAGGATATTAGCACCTGCGGCTGGATCTGCCCGTTAAAAGACATACAGAAAACTTCATCTGGACTCTTCGGTAGAAAACAGTTAATGACAAATCAAGGTAAAAAATTACTAGAATTGAAGAAAATAAGGCACTTATAGATGTTGAAGTAAGTGCTCACGCACACTGAATACCTGCCAAGGTGTTGTAGTTTGCAGTGACTTACTAAACTGCCAGTGAAAGGAAATAGTTTCCAAGAACTAGCTTCTCAAGGGAGTCATGCCTGTCGTAGGCTAACAATGCAGCGGGATGGACATATAATTCTCAGCGCCCATGTTCCTGACGTTCAAGCGTTGTACGTTCCAGAGAAGATTAAAGCAGGCATTCATCGTCTAACCGGTACGAATGTTCATTCTCAACCAATCAGTGTTTTTCAATGTTACGATTTGGACACCCAGCATTCTAGATGTGCGAGAAGAAAGTATGTCATTGTGGTAAGCCATTCATTAGTGATGATCCAGCCTAGATAAATATCAAATGACATTAATTGCAGGTGGACAACAATTCATCGAGTCAAGAGACTCCCTATATATAAGCAGGGACGCATCAATTTCAACAAGTTAAAGTCAGACAAAAGATCAGCCTATTTACTGAAGCAAAAAAGGCTTGTAAAGTCCTGAGAAAATAAAGGCGTAATTATTACATACGTGGAAGCAGTTACTAAAAAACATAAATAACCTTCTTTAGTAGTGAAAGAAACTAATGCCTTGCAATAACCGATGCATAGAAAAAAGTACTTCAACGAATTCACAAGAATAAAATCAACACAAAGAAAACGAACCATCAAACCACTCAAAGTGAAATAGAAATGGAAAAGAATCTTCAAGAACCCCCACAAATGAGGCAAGAAAGTAATCCAGTAAGCTTGCGCCTGCCAGCCATACCCAGCCAAAGAAAGTATCGACAACAGGTATCGAAGTCGATCGCCTCGTTTCCCTAAAGAACACCGAGGGAACAACTTCCATCAAACAAAAAAATGAAATCGATGCCAATGATCAAGACACAACCCACTGGCTCTGAGACAAGTTCGATGATAAGTGCTGAAAATAATGATACCATCCATCGCATCCATGCAAAACTCCGCGTAAAAGAGAAAGCACAGAAAAGGAGGCCAAAAGAAAAAAACCAAGAAAATAAACAAATCTACGTATTTTACAGCAGAAAAAAAAAACGCCTATTCCAACCATGGAAAATATAATTCAGTGGAATACAACGGCTGTATCTCCGCATTACTGTGAGCTGAAATTGCTACTGGCCAACCATCTACCAGTATGTGTGTGTCTTAATTCAAGAAAGTTGCATGTTTTAAACCAGAAGACCATTCAAATTTTAGAGGGTTCGATATAAAACCTTCGCAGTGACGTAGAAGCATGATAGACGAAGCTAGAGGTGTGTGCCATATTGATCAGCAATACTCATTCTGCTTAGTCTCTTATCTCGACACGCCTGTACAAGCATAGCTGTAACCCTACACAAGCCCATATGAAGATGAACGGTATGTTGCAATATACTTACCCGATGCCTCATGGCGAAATGAAGATCTACAAGACCTGATCGATCAACTTACAGACTCCATTTCTAATTCTAGGCGACTTCAATGCTTCACAGTACCGACATGGGGCTGTTTCTAGACAAAAATGACTCCGGCCGCAGAATTCGATGACCTTCGTACTTACACTCGAATACGTACTAAAACACAGGAGCAAGCACTCATTTAAGCCTAGAAATGGCTCATTCTCAGCCATATAATCTCTCAATATGTAGTCCAAATCTTGCAACTCCGGCTGACGTGAAACCACTGCCAGATCTTCATCAAGAGTATGATCAAACTTTCCTCTTTTGATATCATCAAACATTGCCAAAGAACACAGTACACTTACCAAAAACGTTGGTGTACCAACCGCCGGCAGACTGGTCCAGCTTCACCAGACATATTACCACCAATTAAATGTCAGTGGAAACTCGAGGAAGACGTTACCGATTGTCACCAACACTGTCTTATCTTCAAACGGCCTGCTTAAAATACATCCACCAGAACTAGTGGCCGCTCATCTAGGATTCCAGTACCATGGTGGAATACGGAGACAAAGAAGCAATAAGGGGAGAAAAGAAAAGCCCTCAATAGATATAGACGAGCACCAACCCAAGAACAATCTTATTGCTTTCAACGTCTGCGTCCTCGCTCGCCAGAAAAATACTAACACCCAAAAACGATCAAGCTGGGAAAAGTACGGAACAAACCATAACTCGACGACCAAAGTCACGGAAATATTGGCAGGAAAATCCGCTCAATAGCTGGGAAAAATGTTTTCATCAATAACATGCATGAACACGAAGGACAAAAACTAATATGGCAACCCCTGACGAAATAGCCAGTGTATTAGCGACCCAATACTCCAAAAGCCAGTGACACCAAGTAGCTATCGTAAAGACATTTCTCGACCAAAAAAGAAAGAAGAAGAAGAACAATTATTGGACTTACAACCAATATAATAAGCCAGTAAACGCTCTTTTCATTATGGAGAGAATTGCAGACGCCAGAAATGCAGCTGCGAGACACGCGCAGGCATCAGAACAATATCCCTTTTACAGCATTACTACGGTCGATTACCGAAGAAAATACTGTCCACTTTGCTAAATATATTTACAATCAACATTGGACACAAAGAATTACCCCAAAGTGCTGCGAAAGAAGCGATGAATAATTCCAATTTTAAAGGCAGGCAAGGGTCCATTAAATCCTGAAAATTATCGCCCGGTATCGCTACATCTGTCTAGGAAAAATATTGGAAAAAATGGTCAACACCGGCTAAACATGGTGTCTCGGAAAGAAAACAAACCTTCTAAACATACATCCAGTCGGATAACAGACAAGCATCACTCTACAATCGACCAGCAAACCATGAATCTAAAATGGTGAA
>BOPP01000292.1:528832-544747 GCA_017312745.1 Gryllus bimaculatus | reverse complement strand
CCCCGCACCGCCCGCCACCCACCACGGCCGCCGAAGGCTCCAGCGCACGGTGCTACCAAAGAAACCAGTGCCGCCACAACGGCACGTACTGTCTTCTGTTATTTATAACGGTTACCGTATGTTAAAATACTAGCTAAAAGTGGCGTATTCGACACTTTAAACATTTTTAAATGTAGTTTCAAATTTATTGAATTGAGTTTTTTAGTTATATTCGAATGATACAAAAAACATGCCCTCCAGCTTACCAAGACGTTTCGAGTGACATCTCGCTCGCTCCAAACCGCCCACTAGATCGGTTTCATACAATAATTTCTTTCCATACTTTATCTCCCATCGATCTGTATGTATCTGCTATCTCATTTTTAAACATAAAATTATAATCATTTTTGGAAGTATACAAAAAAAGCTGGTCAGTTCCCCACCAGCAGAACAAGACGCTTACAATGACACCACGTTTTGCCCCAAAAGGTTGACAAAAAGGGATCTAAACGAATGTGACGGACGGATACACACTCGCAGTTTATCCCATCATTACACGAAGTCTCATGATAAATGTTGAAAACTTCTTTGGCATGGTCAAGGGTCGAATATGCTCACTTTTTGGCAATGAACATGTTGGATGTCTCATATATCAAAGTTCCACACGCGGCATTTGCCCCTGATTGTCAGGCAACCCCCAAGGATCGTCTGACAGTTTCATGAAATCTCTATGACGTTACTGGACATGACCTGCCGAACATTGTGCGTTATGAGCTGCCTAACAATCGGGGGCAAATATAATATGTATAATTCCGTTTTACAAATTTCCCATTACATGTTGACAAAACATCATTATTGACCCTAGAAGTTGCTAGGTGCCCTTCTAGATGCCCTAGAAGTTGGTAACATTTATTCTAAGACATCCTGTGTAAGTATTGCAACTTGAATTCTTCTAATTATTCAATCATATCTTGATAAATTCGAATGAATACCATTTATAATCAGTTTCTGCTGAACTGTGTTTCACTATCTTATATAGAGGGATACAGCTCGTAACTCAAGATGTGTTTTATTATATTGGTCTTCGACTTCACGACTGATTAAACACTTATGACACTACATAATAGGTTCATAGTGAGATGATATTTACGATGATTGAGATTAGCCGTCGTTTAACAAATATGCAAACAAAAATGTTTTCTCTCCCTCTCCTTCGTACAACTTTGTTACAAAAAATATTATACTTACACACCAACACTCTCTATTTTAATTGATCAAATTACAGAGGTGTAATGCATTGCGAAATCGAGTCAAATATCTTTGATTGTTTTTAATAACGTTTCAGACACTTTTCGAGTCTACCAAATGCCTTCAAATGAGACACTTGTTTTGTACGTACACATTTCAATAACCTCGTACAATTTCGTAATAAATTGCCTCAATTACAGCGTGGACATATTTCTGAAACGACCCCTTACGTCATCGAACATCCTCAATGGAAAAACCTGTTGCTTTGCGATTGACTCAAATCTGAAACCTTTGAATTGTGCAGCGATGTTACCATCGTGACCGGGTGCATCTCTGGAATATTTACTACTTATTTTAGTTATCTCTGTACACCCTATCTGTCGGTTACACGCTGTGCCGGAGCTTCTTAACCAAGAGTTAAGTGAAAATAATATTCTTTATTGGTCTTTCCACTCCTTCTTTTCCTCCTCTTCCTCTTCTCTTCCTCCTCATTCTCCTTGTACTTCACTTCCTTCTTCTCCTCGGTGTCCCAGCAAATTTTATACTGATTTGAACGTGACACGATAATTGCAGTTTTGCTGCAACACGAAAGCGTATAACGCATAAACGTCGTGCGGGTTGCCTAAGTGATGATTCCCGTACCCTAGTCTTTCTAACGGAAAGTAATAAATGAAAGATGCTATGATTAAGGTGTATAGACTGAAAGGCAGGAGTTATGTAACCTTGAACGAACCTACTTTGAGCAAGGCAAGTTCCATATGAAAGAGGCGATATTTGAACGTCAATACTCGAGATGTCGAAATACGGCTCACTGATAGTCTAGTCTCTTTCTCAGTAGAGTGATGAATTCAAATTTAAAGTAAATTAATTTATTTTTAGGTTGTTAAATTTAAATACAATGAAATTTCAATTTGACTGCCATCCATGTGTTTGATAATTCACAAGAATTGTCCATAATTACATTTGTTCAAAGACTTGGTCACCCCAACTGGGATTCAAACCTGGACCTTCTGGTTTATGCCCAGCTGCTCTGACCACTAAGCTACCGAGACAACCTATCCTTTGAACAGTTTTCATATGCGCAATTATTGCTTCTTGTATGTATATAATTGTTATCTTCCCCATCACCTCGTTGGACGCAATTCTGGTCGTCAAGAAAAGCAAATTTTAACCATCTTACTAACAATGCATTTCAATCATTAAATCTGTTCAAATAATTGGTCGCCCCTACTGGGATTCGAACCATGGCCTTACGTTTACGCCCAGTTGCTTTGACCACTAAACTACCGAGAAAGGGAAGGCGACAATTATAGACATACACGGAGCGCTAATTGCGCTCGTGAAAACTGCTTACAAGATTAGTTGTCTCAGTAGCTTAGTGGACAGAGTAGCTGAGCGTAAGCCAGAAGGACTAGGCTCGGATCTTGGTCGGGGCGACAAATTTTTTGAAAAAATTTAATTATTGAAATGCATTGTTACTTCGTAAAATGTCACAATTTGGATTTCTGTACGACTGCGGAACACATTCTCCGACCGTAATTGCGTCTAACAAGATGACGGGAAAGGTGACAATAACAAGAATTTGTCCGTTAATTTACGACCTTTCTGTTGAACGATTTCATCGAGTGTTAGCGAACATTCGACGTATGACAAAACGTCCCCTATAGACAGATGTCTGTTAGAGGAGTGCCTATTAGAACACGTTTCGCAGTATATTTAAATACTGAACCGCTATAAGTTTTGAAATGTTGATTTCAATTGAATGACATTAAAAGCTCTAACTTCTCGTTCGACCGTGTTCAAATAATATTACACGAGAGATTCAAGTAGGGGTATAGGACAAAACGTTCACCTTCCTCCGTCTGATTACGGATTTAAAATCCGTAATAGAATGGGCCCTGCGCATCACGAAATGCGTAAAGATATTTCTGTATATAAAGAAGTAAATAAAGAAGTTTTTTAAGTAAATAAATATTTATGAAAAAATGTTTATAAATAAAGAAATACATATTTATAAAATATAATACATAAATATTTTTAAATAAATAAATCTCTGCGTTAATACCGTTTCGTTCTTTCGTATTTCCCTTTTTTTATTTTTGAAATCACTGAGGCATGGTCGAGGCCGAATGAGGGTGCGGTCCACGCGCGCCGGACCACGGAGGCCGCTACACGAACTCACTTAGCGCCTTCTCTATTTTTCATTCGAGTTTGCCGGCCCTGTGCGGCAAGCAATCTGACGTAGAAGCACTTAGAGAAGAACGTAGAGAAAGTGGGTGGAGATGTAAACGTATTATAGGTTAAGAAGTATTGCAAATTAAAAGAAGGGTTTCCTGTATTGATAATTTATACACAGTATATATGCCTGTTTGTGAATAAATATAAGAATTGGCAATCACTAAGAACTTCACCTAATCACTTGACCTAACAGAAATAATGAGTGATTTTTATCGAAAAATAATTATGAAACAATGTTCGAATCCTCATATTATTCGAGAGTTGTTCCGAAAGAAATGCCTCGCACGGCTTTACGTTGGCGTATCAAAAACGAATGTGAGTGGTGGTGAAATTTGATCCTTCCCGTTAATGTTCGTTTAATTGCGTTGCTATTTGTCAGGTAGAAGCACAGGGACAGTAGGTATGCTAAAGTAGCGTCTACCTGGAACGCGCGTCAGAAGCAGATGTGTGCGCCAATTTCTCACTTCGGAGGAAATTGCGCGTACTGTACATCCACAGTCCTTGATGAACGTTTTCGGGAAACACGCAGTGGATGTCACTACAGTGTGGCGACGATGGGTAGTGCGTTTCCACGGTGTTGACAGCGACATGAAAGACACGCTGTCGTCAACGCACAGCTGCCACACCTCGTGATGAGGAGCGCCTCGATCAGCGTATCTGCGCGAATAGGCGCACCACGCCGAGAGAACTGTGGACGGCGCTGAACATCGGTTGCAATGCATTAGAGGTAAAGTTGAGTAAACTGAGTTACTGAAAATAGTGCGCAGGGTGGGTTCCGCGATCACTCTCACGGGAACACAAACAGCAACGAATGGAAGTTTGTGAGGAACGTTTGGAACAATACGAATCTGAAGGTGGCGGGTGTCTGGATCGAATAAATCACTGATAACGAATCATGATATCTTTGAGCCACAAATGAAAAGGCAATCGATAAAATGGCGCCATAAGTATTCCCCGCACGGGTCATCTCGGCTGGTGCAGATTTTTACCAGCGTGGCATGCAGGCTCTTGCTCATCGGCGAATAAAATGCATAGAGACTTTATTGAAAAATTGCGTTGTGCTAGAAAAACTCTGTTCTAAGACACTACATTAAGTTTGTTTTTAATTTACTATAGTTGTCATACAAATAAATGGAAGGCATTAGGTTCGCAATGATCTACGTGTGAATATAGTGAAAACCAGGTAAGTGATATGATGTGAAATTTATCGTGATTAGTAATAAAATTTAATTATGTTTCCAAAATTTTGTAATGTTGAATAATTTATTCATTCAATAGAACGATTACCACACATACCTGACTCACCACGAAAAGGGACTCTCCACTTTTTGCTCCCTTAATGGAGGACTAATGTACGGATTCGTGTTATTTCTTTATTTGGCTTTCGACGACAATGTCTCAAAACAAAGGGAGCTTATGTTTTTCCAACAAGACGTTCTTTCTTGACAATTTCCTAAATTCTTCCAGGAAATTTGAGCCAGAAAAGACATTTGAAACGAGCTCATCATTTTCTAGTTCCCGAGTTAGTAGTTCTCTAATCAAAGAGCTGAATGTGAAATGTAAATGCAGAGATCGATTCCATACATGACATGAAGCAGTGTATATATTACAATATAGAATTACGTTGCATTCAATATCGCAAATGTTGATAAAGGGAACTACAATCTCGTAATGAGTACTATGAGCACACGAAATGTTTGAGTTGCCAATGGAATGTGCTCGCGTCCCTAGTCTGTGTTTATCCAACTTCGGTATCAGGCAGCACTTTCCCGTGTGTGCTATCTGGAAGCGAGAGTCGCGAGGGAGTGTGGGTGCGCGCTTCCGCCACTTGGAGCTCTTTACACGCTGCCACGGACTTGATGTGAAGGTTGAACGAATCGGACGGGGAAAGGAGCTGCTGTTACCTCACTGTCCCGATTTAAGTGTGTCGTGCCCGAATGAGCCGTGCCGAGTTTAATATCCACATGTGGTTATTTCCAGTACTGTACTGTTTGCCGTTTGGATGAATTAGGGTTAGAGCAAATCCAACATATCATATCATCTTAAAACTAGTTCAATATGTCTGATCTTGCGTGAATAATCTACTAAGAAGGAATGGGCTTTGTTGACTGATTAATTGAACCCAAAAAGTTTAAAATCTATTAATCGATGAATTCACATAAATTAAGGAATCGATTATTTGCTATTCAATTTCGTATTAGATCGGACTTCTTTCCCACTTTCTTGCTGTCTATTAAGGGGTGCCAAAGGTTTTACAAAATATACTTACGTAAAACATAGTGGTTTATTTTTAATTTTTCATATACAGTTTGTAACTCTTTAGAACACCGACGTGCGCTTGGTAAATGAGTCAAACGATTGTGGGAAATCTTTTAGAGACGTTTGAAGGTACCTTCTTGAACCACTTGCTTTTGAATTTCCCTACGAAAAATACAGGGAAGATAATTGCATTTAAAAAGTAATACTCAAGTTCTCAAACTTTAGGTTTAAGCTATGATGTGATTATATTTGCATCAGCAATCAATTAAATGAATAATTAATTTACCCTCATTTTTTAAAAAGAAGACATTAATTTAAACTTTGCACTTATTAAATAACCATTTTATTCTCATAAAATGTAATCAAAATTACAAAGATTTTATAATTTAACAAATCTCAAAATATTTTTTTTAAATTTTACATTTTTGTACAGAAATGTATTTCAGTGCATTCTCAACAAAAATGTATTTTCAACCCATAGAAGTTTAATCGCACTTTCATATTAAAAAATGAATGCTCTATTTGCATTTTACATGATGTATTGTCCACAACATGATTGCAAAACTTTTAGTGTTTAATTTTTAAGTATATTTTTATTAAAAGTACAATTTCAAAAAGTAAATTATCGATGTATCAATTTTTGTCAAATAATAAATGTTGGGAAAATGTTTATATCTGCAATTAGTTAAAATTCGATGGCTTCTACCAAGAGTGGAGGAATGGAGAAACCAATGATTGGAAAGAGAAAAAACGATCCACAGTTATGATATTTCTCCTCTCAAATAGTTCGGAATATATTCACACACGATGGCTCTTTGTGATTAATATTCTGTTCTTTGTATACAATTTTAATCTAACAACATTTATTAATGGCTTCTGGGGCGATCTATTCTCCTCTCAATTGGCCCCATCCCTCCAGCACGTCGCCTATCAACTTCAAGCTTGGATTCGCCATCAAAGTTATTCAATCTCTACCTAAGAAATACCAAAACTCAACGAGAAACCTTCGGAAATAAATTGCTCAATTACAAAAAAACAAAGATATTACAAAATATGTCCGGAATACACTTTCTTAGTTGTTCGCGCACTTGTGGTTGTATTTGGTGCACTGCGCTACTTAGCGTAATTACTGAGTTTTCCAACTTTAACGTTCGCGCATTCCGACAATTCCTGTGCTGTTGTATTATTACACTTCATACATGTGTATTTACAGTAGGAATAATCTAGTCAATATCATGAGAAATATTCTTTGTGACTTATCGATACCTTAATAGAAACCTTCGCGCATCTTTCTTTATATGTGGTTCCCAACAAGACTGAAAATGTCGGATGTTCGTGTAGTGTGAACTCTCTGGAACTTTGCTCTACCCGCGCATGGAGAGTTGGTTCCTCGTCAATAGCGTTTCATTATACCACTGCTACGTGTCCTCATTAACGAGGTGAAATGAAAAGAAATCTAAAATTGCGTTCTTTAAAATTTGTTGTCATTATTTCAAAGGAAATATTCAGAATTTATGACGAATAACTTGTCGTTTCAGTCGTCGTTATCACCCGGCCTCAGAATAATTGGCACCACATGGATGCCCTTTGCTGCCGTTTTTTGACTCCCATGCTCGCTTCATCGCACCGACATACCAACTAAGCCTCTAACATAGTTATTCAATATTTGTATCGTTCTCCGGCTGAACGAACACGGTTTCCGTTTAGGAAGGGGATTGTCGGAAAGCTTAATTGTGCCGAGCATTTAGCCAGGATTCGTTAACGTACGAGAAGCGTGACTTGCCCACAGATTTTCAAACTGCACCGTCCACAGCCGGATTTGAACCCGGGAACTTACCTCTTCGAGCCAGTGTGTTAACTTTTTGTCACTGAGGGCTGACCCCAAGGGTAAAAGAAAGATTTTCTGCTTACTCACCCTGAAGGAGTTTGTTTAAGAGAGTACTACACGAAATGATTCGAAGTACTAAAAATTATTTTTGACAGATATAGAACTAAATTAATAATATATTTTGTTCGAAACATCTCAGCTTTGTTATTATGAATAGTTCAAACAAAAATTTATCTCGCTTCAACAACTTTCAATTGATAATAAAGTTTATCCGACCCACAACCTTCCGATTGTTCAGTACTCGTTAAGAATTAATAAGAAAAGGTCAAAACTTCTAAGCACGTATCAACATACTTAAACAATTTTTCACTAACCAGTTAGGTTTAAAGCCTTATATTTTTCTTGGGCTGCATCGACGTCATTCCCCCTCTTCCCTCAAAGCTCTAATTACTTTTTTCAGAAGAAAACATTAATGTGGATGAGACGTGAACAAGGAATGTGAGATGCTCCTCCCATCTGCCCAGGCAGCTGCTTCACAGCTGTCTGCGAGGCGGCACCAAAATGCACTTAACCTACATTTATCGGAAGAAAAAGTGGTCTTATTCTCATGTTATACAATTTCGTGGCACGCGAATAAAAACAAAGTCATATTCGTGAGACCCAGTGAGAATAGGCAATGTTAATGAGGTGTGTAATTGGGATTCACTAGCGATGGTTGAGAGGTACTTCGATGAAGGGGTATTGCAAGATTGAACATGGTCTTCTTTGAGTTACATTACACACTCCCAAAGTGATCGATATAGTCCTCCTGCAGGTCGTTTTGAAATTTATTAGGGGTCGATTATTTCAATAAAAAATGGAGGTCAACGACAGCAAAAAATGTATTGTAAATGTAAAAAAACACTGCTGTTGGTGTATTGTTTGTTTGTATAGTGTTTTAATTTTCGTTAGTGTTGATTTTGATATTAAATATTCAAATGATAATGCCATTTACCGTACCACCTGCGTATTTTTCAGTTATTTATAATCGAGAGAATATTTAGTATCTAGTGATACAAATACTATTGAGTATATCGTTATTATACAAATTTATTTCTAGTAGATAAAGAAAATTACTATGATGGGTCAAATACTTTAATAATTGTAGCAAAGAGGGTATTCCATCAAAAACGTTTGTCAAATCGTGTTACACGAATGTGTCTTTGTATTGAACTATAAAATGTACAATTCTGATCATTAATGTTTTTAAAAAAGTATTATGGGAACAAAAGTTTTTCTAGAAGAAGAAAAATATTTAAATAATTGCATTGATTCAATAAATAATAAGCATTTAAACCCAACACAATCCCTTTAACGAAGGTTTCGACAAGGCGGACTATGGATTTCAAAAACTTCCGCGCTGATAATGATTTAAAGATTCCGTTTCCAAATATATCTTCCCTGAACTAAGCGAACTAAGCTTAGGAAAAACAGAATGATGATAATTTGAAGAATTGTTAGTTAATATTTTACCTTCTTTTAACTAATTACGATAGCGAACTCTGGCACAAGTCAAAACTTTACGTGGATCGCAGACGAATTGCATGAACATTGCTGAAACTGTATGGATACAGAGCGCAAACATGCTAGGGAATATCTGCTAGAGGATATTTGAGGCACATTCGCTGACAGATTTTGAATAGTTATTCGAAAGGTACCGTACTACATAAACGTTTTCGTAATACCTTTCTGAACGATGACTTTCATAGGGCCCTTAAGTTATTTTCGCAATATAGAACTGTTCTATTGACTTAATGGAAGCAAACAGGAACGAAAAGCCACTGTTAACAGCTAGTGTTTGCCAAGTATTTTAAAAATCCGCCCTGCGATAAGTACAATGGAAACAAATGAATTGTTTGCTAATAATGGTGTATGAGTTCTCCTATTCCAATGAAAGATATTTCCTACGAACAGAGTCAATCGGAGTTATAATGCAAGTAATACAGGAAAGCAAACTTTTCACTTATCTATTCCGTTTGTATCAAACACATGGAAAAATACTCTATATGTGTGCCTTTCGGTGCTAAAGACCCATATGAAGGAAAAAATAACTTAAGACCTACCACAACTCATTAAAAAAATCAAAAGTGTGTATCAAATTAGCCACTTGTGTAGTAACAGCTGGATATCTCTATGAAGTTTGATTTGAACAACGAACGGGCTGTAGTGAGGCACCTTGAAATCTAGTGTCTCAACAGTATTCTCTTTATTTTTTATCGTCTTCTATGCTCAAATACTGTAACATTTTGAGTTTCTTCTATATGGACATTAATAAAAGAATATATTTCTTATAATTTTCTATTGTTTTGTTTCTTTGGGATATCAATGAGTAACAGTTCTTAATGTGTATCAAATTAGCCCCAGTTCTTTGCTGTATCATATTAATCCCGATTGACCCTACATTTTTTCTAGTAAGAAGGTGGTATTACGAAAAGTATTGAACGGCATACGTCCGATTTCGCAAAGAACGCACTAATGACGTTAACAATGATTCCTGAAAAGTATACGGACGAGTTTTGAAGCTCAGTGTTCTTACAGTGTCAATTTCGGGCAGGGCCGGCGAAATGTATAAATTTCAGATGAGTAGTACCAAGGGGTGGGTCATGAAATATTTTATTGTATTTCAGTTTTCTTAAAAAAATATGACAACGGTATAAAATAGGGCGATTTTACATCCCCGAACGTTAAAGAAATCGACAGCACTATCGATATGTGCGTGCGCAGTCCAAGTTTTGCATCACTTTTGTGCATCTGCGCATGCGCAGAAGATCGATAGTGCTGTCGATTGCTCTCTTCTAATGCGTACGAAAACTCCCTAATATGTAGTTTATTCAACATTTTTTAGTTGGAACCGATCAACGCTTGTCGCTGTGTCGCTGTGCGAAAACGGACACTCGTTTGAAACTTTTAGCAATTAATTCATCCATAAGTTTCTCAATATATATTTTCAGCTAACTCTGGGTACGAGTGCTAGATTGCTATAAGATTGAGTCGATTTTGCAGCATTGTTGAACGCAAGAATCTTTGTACCCGGCGTAGCACGGGAAGCTTCTCTCGTTCGGGCACGACGATCCTGGAAATGTCATAACAGACGAATAAAGCGCAAATACTTGGGACACCACTCATTTTCGCGCATAAAATGTACGACCTCACGCAAATTCGCGGGATTTATCGCTTTTCGTTTGAGAATGCCCAAGGCTATCTCTTTATCGCTCTCTAGTCGATACGCATCGAATTTAAAGTTTCAATACTAAATAATGTTTTTAGTCGATTTCGGAAATATTTTTTCCTTCAGGTTGATGGTGGTAATAACTGTGTTAAATTGGAAAATTTCCACCAATTTGTATCAAACTTCCAGGTGGGTATTTACCACCGGGTGGGTAAATACTCACCTGGAATATTTTCGCGTGGGTAGGACTACCCCTCCTGCCGGTCCTGATCTCGGGACCTCGAGAACGCTGGGCGACATCCTGCACAAGATGTTAGAATGAGTTTCTGATTCAATATGTGCAAATATAACTGTAAATGCGTATCAAGAACTAATATTTGTATTTTATTCCCACATTATTTTTCGTATTGTTATTACATGCAGAGGATTTAAAACGATGAATTGCAGAATGGCTGAGATGAGACAAAGGACGTCACTGTAGTAGGTAACGCAAACAATACATTACATTATATTGATTACATAGTGTGGAAAATGCATAAAATACATTACATAAATTGTTTGCATAGTGTGGAAAATAATTGCATGATAGTTCTTAATATAATATGTAAATTACTAAAAACATGGGTATCATTACAAAACAGCAGTTAGACTACTTTGTTTGTACGAATATTGTATTGTTTACTAGGAACGATAATACAAGAAGTCAGAAAACATGAACACCGAAAGTAAGTTCTACATCCCGCCATCCGTTGTTGCGTTTACAGGAGGCATAGAAAGTAAGATGATATCGTGTTTTCAAGCTATGCAGATGTTATGTTACTGACTGCACTTGCTAATTAAGAAGTTTTTCGATATTACCTAATCTGCATAAAAGGAAAACGTTTCACCTCAAACTTTGAAGCCGGATTCCTTTATTTATGGCACTTTGTTTTCTGCAATTTAGTGATGCAATGACAAGGGAGAAATAAAAATAGAAAGTAGAAATTACCCAGTGACAATCACTCAAGTGACACTGGTCTCAACTAGTACCGCCGCGTAATATAATAAAACATTCTGTAAAACCACGAACGTTAAAACCAAAACATCTACAAACGCTGCGGAATTCCTACGTAAAAGATTACGTTAAAATAGAAAGAATTCTCTGAAATAGCGACGTACTTTTGGAGGGATACCGTTTCGTAAATAACCCGAGTAAAGCGGAATATGTGAAGCTCAATTTTGTTAATTGTATAGAAGCATTCACAATTTTAATTATTACGTTCAGGTCTTATAGTACGTAAAGAAGTATCAGTTTGAGAATAGAAAATCTAAAGGCTAAAAGGAAACATACAACGTATCACTCGTAGAAAGATAAAATAAGAGCGGCACATTTTCAGAAGAGAGAAGCAAATTGAATTCATACTAGTTTTGCGTTCTAATCGAATTTTTCTTCGGCTTCCCGTTTGAAACCCACACATTACAGCCCTTTTCATTTCATGAGTGCTTCTGATACGACAACAATTACGCAGGGTTAAGGAATTGACAAAATTTTAAACTTGAGTAATCATGGGTTTCTATAAAAACAATTAACCGAATATTTTGAATTACTGTGCTTTCTGTCCACACTTTCGCCTTTGTGTGCAATATTTTACAGTGCCGATCTACAGCCACAACCGCGAAGCAATCATAAATCAGCGCTGCCGACGTATGTGGTAATGATAAGCTTTTATAGCTTGTCATGTTAGTTTTTTACTAATAGTCATCTAATGATTTGTTGACGCAAATTTTCTGTTACAAACATGCGAGTTGGGAGACGATATTTCCTCCCCCTCAAGTTTAATTATTCGAATGAGACGAAGAATTGCAATATCATTATTTGAATTCGCTGTAAACATAAGAATTCCCCGCCTATGCAGAATCACTTCATTACTTACAGTTTTGTAATTGGGTTTTAAATTTATCTTATCAAAGAAAGAAAGCACTGCATTCTTTTCGCGCGTGGAGCAATGCGTGCGGTGGGGAGTAAACACTTGTACGTACGCGTGAGGAGCTTTTGCACAATGTTTAAGGTAACAATCTGTTATTAGCAAAACCGGGTCAGGTGGCCCAGGGCATAAACTCATGTCACTGCAGTGTCTCTGACCGGGAGATCCTAGATTCTAGTCCTCAAGGAGGTAGGATTTTCGACACGATCTACATAGCTAGGTCCAATTCTAGCGCTGCCTGAAGGAGAATTCTAGCGGCCGGCTGCTCTGATCGGTCGTTTTCTCCTATTAACATCCGTCGGTGGTTTCTCCTATTAACAGCAAGCGAATGCGGGTGCAGTACCCTAACAAACGGGTCACAAACCGCACGCGATCTTTCTTTCCCCTTCCTTGTCCAATCCTCACCCTTTACTTACACACACACTAACATGCACTACACTACCACACATGCCGGAAGTCCGTCGGGAGCTTAGAGCTAGCCCCGCTGGTGGGAGATACCTGCTTGGGGAAAACCCTGCTAGCCGACGATAGGTCGGCGTCATCTAGCGGGGAAAAATCATCACCACCCCACGAAAAAAAGAAATACACTACACTGGCGGTACTAATAACCTTATCTTTTGCGGCGCCCGGAATCATCAATCAATCATATGTTACAAATAAAGAAAACATTTTAACAAGAAAAGGTAGCTGAATGATGCAGAAAAACTAATTCAAATTAGTTAAATAATAAATTCTATAGTCTTGCTCACAGGGGGGAGGGCAGGAGAGCCGTGTTCTCCCTGAGAAATTTCAAAAGAGGCACCGTAACTGTACGTAATAAAACATTTCATATCCGTGAATGTGACCAATAACTTGTTTTTTTCTTTTATAACGTGACAATTTAATTAATTTATACACGACTTTCGGAGAGGAGGCACTCCAAACCATTTGGCAGTTCTGTAAATGATTCAACATAAAACCAATTGCAGTTATTAATTGCATCATTAAAGTTATAATATCATTCTTCTTGTTTGTTTGATTTGCTTTTTAGTAATATATGTTGTTCATAAATAGAAACATTTGTTGGAAAAAAAATCTCAGGAATGTAGTTCTCCTCATAAGTTTTAGTTTACGCACGGCTATGGGATGTTCTAAATTGTCTGTTAGTACGATTTTTTTCTGTGTACAAGTTCGTCACGTCTGCATAGACAGTGAATTAGAACACATACACGTATGTATGAAAAATATCATATATCAAACTTTTTTCCCTTAACACATTACGCGCAAATATATTTTAAAGAACTGCGATGTGGAAAAAGTTAAAAACCTCAATTCCTACAAGAATATTTCTTTTAGTGTTGCCACTGAACATTAATTGATGTGGTAAATTTCGACTACACATCACAATACTTCCAACGTCATTCACCTGGAGAAATCAAGTTGATAACAAACTGTTCGAACAGAGGTGCCGGTCGCGTGTTTCAGTTCCAGACAGTGGTGTGTTTGACATAGATTATCTGTGAGTGCCGAGTAGTTGTTCTACGCCGTTGTGTATAATCCTGTTGGCACGACGGTGTCTCAATCCAATACCCACACTTAAAGAACTTGCCTGAAGTGTTTTTTTTTCACTTTTTTACTTAGTAATGTTTTTGAGGTTACTGTCATCGTTCCTAATCATTCCTAAGAACGCGTAACATATTTAAAAATAGTGGAAAATCACTAAAGAAACAAGTCGTTTTTACGTCTTCAGTGAATGTACATTTCCTAAACTGAGTGGGTGAAGGGTTAGCTTACAGGCATCTTAGCCTCCACAACGCAGGTTTGATATCGGTTGTGAATCATAGATTTCGAAAGGCAAAGAATTATCACTGGTCACGTAGTTGCGGCAAAAAGAACCCTGACTAAATGATATGCAAAATTAAAAACGTCCGATAATTCCCATCCTTATCGGATAACATTTTCGCTTAGCAGGGGAACTCCTCAAGTGAAGAATAAATATTACACAGACCATTGTTGGACGCTTCCTGGTGGCAAATATGAGAATCAAAATTAACCAGCATTGCTTCATGTCTATAAAAATTGCTGGCGAATTGCAGCAACTTGTCAAGGCCATTAACATACATTTCAGAGCTTTGGGAAGAATTTTACATTTTAATTTTTGGGGTGTAGAAGTCAGGGAAGGTTTTGGTCTCGAACATTATCATTTCTTCTCAATTTACGTTTAGAACACTGTTTTTATGAAAGAGAGCAACAAGTGCATCATAATAGTCTTATTGTCGTTATGTATTGCCGAGTTTGCCAAGCAACTTCCCAACGTTCAAGCGCAACATATGTTCATGTTGCAAATATCACGCATTTCTTAAAACGAAGTATAAAGAAGTAAAACGCGGTATCCTTTCAGTTCTATGACTAGCAAGAAGCGTTCTAGTAGTTTATTTGAAGCCCCCCGACCCCGTCTGAAGCAGAAAACGAAATGTGCGCAAAAGAAACGACTGACCGGTGTCCGCTCAGCGAAACCCGCGGCCCTCGCTCCGCCGTCACGTCAGGAAAGGCTGCGCGGCCTTCCCCACCTTCGCGGCGTGACCCGACAGAAAGCGGCGGCGGTGGTGGCAGCGGCGGCGGCGGCGGCGGCGGCGGCGGCGGCGGCGGCGGCTTTCTCGAGCGGCAGCGGCGGCGTGGCGGCGGCGCGTCAGTCAGACGGCGACTCGCTGGCGCTTGGTCGCGTCGTCCGCAGCCACGAGGCCACGCCGCCCACGGCGCCCAGCGCAGCCATGGGGATCGAGAACCAGCAGAAGGTAATCGAACCGCCTTCTCCGCGGGCGGCCCTCGAAGGTCTTCCGCCGCCCTCGCCCCCCGGCCGGCCGCTCGACCGCTCGGCGCTGCGTCGGCCGGGCCCCGCGGCCGGTGGCCGGCGCCCGCGGAAGCGCTACGCGAGGTACCACGAGCGCTGCGGCCGACCTGACGCCCGCGCCATCCGCCCCGCCCGCGTGCAGCGACGTGCGAGTGTTTCGAGGCACGCTAGTCGAGCAGCGCACGGCCCGCGCCGGCAGTGGTCCCCCCCACAGTGCTTTCGAAAGCGTCCGTTGGCCTTTTTTTGTTTCCCTTACCATTGCTTTCGCGTTGTCCGCTCAAGCGACTCTTCTGGAAGTGACGAGGAGTGTGAGACAGGTGTTCTCTGTGAACGAGTGAAAAGCAACGTGAATGTGACAAGT
>BOPP01000292.1:507662-528785 GCA_017312745.1 Gryllus bimaculatus | reverse complement strand
ACCGAAATTGAGCGACGATTTGGCGATCTAGTGGTGTTTTTCTTTTGATTGCGAAAGTTGGCTTGTTTTGTTTTGTTTGCGCCTTTGTTATCCAAGTGTGCAGTATGCATATGAATGAAGTTCAGTTGAAGTGTAAATCATGAAGGTTGACTACTACTTGGTGCAACTTTCTGCATGCGGAAGTCATACAAATAGTGACATTACTAAAAGCTAGACGTGTCTCGACTGCTTAATATACTGTATACTATTTACTATAGTATAATGGATTAATTGTAAAAAGAAGCAAAGAAACGGACATGTTCATTTTTGAAATCGTGACATTTTTAATTGTTTTCATTAACTTCGATAAGAATGATTGTTACATTTTTTTAAAATTAGATCTCGCGTCGTCTTTAAGCTTCTGCATTCAAGTATTATCCAGAATTTCTAGGAATAAGAAGCAGTTTTTTAAATTTACAAATACCTTAACGACTGTCAATTTATTATACATTCCTGGACGTTTCAAATAGGCTCAAATCGAACTTTTTTACTCGCTCATCATCTGTTCAGTTTTATAGCAAGGGTTGCAGACGTTCTGTTCCTATTTGATTTCTTAGTGGCTACAGCGTGTATTATCATGTAATATAAAGACTAACAATATAAAATCATGCACTCGTAACAAAACATCGCTGTGCTATGATTTGTAGCAATATCGTATATGTAAAATTATTTTAGAATATGTAAGGAAAATATATTATATCTGTAGTTCCTTATATCTTCGTGAACTTCTTTCCTCCGTTAAAGAATGACTAACCAATAATTACAGCGATTATTCGCAATGTTTTCATTACTTTACGAAACCAATCATTTTATCACTGTACTCAGATCAGGTACTTCTTCAGCATCATTTCCAATGAATTACTTGTTGCTTACCCGTGTCTCATAAACAATTGAAGGGCTTGCGGCAGTAACAAGATAAACTGCGCCAGCCACAGCAAGCCTCCTGATGTTTGTAAATGTTAATATCACGATTTTGGTCGAAGTATAATTCATGTTAGTACTGCCCCATGTCCTTCATAAATTTAATCACGACAGAGATAGTACCCAGATAATACACTTTTTCACCAAAATCGAGATATTAACATTTACGAAGAGCGGGGAGGTTGCTGTGGCCGGTGTGGCTTATCTTGTTACTGGCCAAGCTCTTCAATTCTACACAGGAATTTAAAAAATGCATATGACATAAAATCGAAGGAAATTAATATAAAAAAAACATGACAAAGTAACTTATTGGTGGTTTATGGTTTGTTAAGATTTTTGATAAATCTCTCTGATTTCGCTTCAGTTGTTTAGGTTTTTCAAAAATGTGCGCGGTACTTCGCACAACGCTGTCTTTCTGCATTAGTCAAGAGTGCAATCGGACATGTACCCATCGTATATTGTATTCAATAATAATTAAATTCTTCTAGAAAAGCCGCGAATTTTTGTTATATATGGCTCTATTAAACCGCTAAGAAAATTGTACAGATTGCTGTTTTTTGGTGTTCGATGGATGCTCCAAATCGTGATTCGTCGTCTGCGGGTTTCGACAAATGACACTCGGGTAGAGTTGCGCGGGAGTTCAAGGGAGCGCTTTTGTAAACATCTCTTTCAGTCATTCAAACGGTCTCCAAACGGCACTTTTAACGAGAGGTAATGTTTAAATACAAAATTACCTCACATAAGTTCATCTGCAACGTTAAACAAGGTTTGCCAACGGAAATTGCCACTGATCCAACCTTTTCCTTTCGCTGTATTATATTGCATTGCCAAACCTTTATTATAAATCTACTACAATAGGAGTCTCATATTTAAAACTAGGAGAAAGAGATCATCATGTCGAAGGAATAGTTTTTAACAAAATTTCTAGTTCTCTTTTGGAGGGCTGGCAAAAATTGCTTCCAGTGCTTTTGGGATCTCACACTTCAAGTTTAAGAACGGAAATTTCATGTCTCGCTTTACTTTTTGTCAGCTATGGAGAGGCTAGAAACTGTTCTCCATGCCTTTTTGTAAGTTAATTTCATATTAAGTAAATTGTCAACAACCACAGGGAATATGATGAAAAATATCATAATTATAACAACAAACAAATTTCAATTTATTTTAAGATCTTGAGTTCAAAGCATTTTGAAACCTGTTAGATTGTTAGTTGTGGAAATGTTAAACTATCTAAACTATAGATTAAGATTATTTATAAGTAGTGACATTTACATGAAATTCTTGATTTTTTTACGAGTGGAATACAGTTAATGAAGAGGGACTTTAGTTGAAATGTTAGTGGATATATGTTTGTCAACCACAATATATTTGATCACAATTCTTTAAGAGTTTCTTGAAATATTTCCATCTATCCACATTTTCGTTCTTTTAACAATTTGTTTTTATTGATAATTTATAATGGTACAATTTACATTGAATTAACTCACTGGTCTGATGGATAGATAATTAAAAACGATTGATATGTGAGAAAATTATGAGAAAGAATAATGACAGTTAAATCAATCATTTACTGAATCTCATTTATCTTTAAAGAATTATTTCGTTGAATGTGTTTCTTTTCTTAAGTTGATGTAATAAGTTAACCATTTATTTTTAAATGTTTTCTGAAGGACGTTAATTATATCTGTGAAATGTCTTCTTTGTACTTCTACACTGCACTACTTTCTATTTCTTTAATATGTACATTCTGAGTATTACTAGTACTCAATTCAATGTCAATGTAATAAGCAGATCTCTTTTAGTTTAACTTAAATTTATCCACATATTTTTAAATAATCACTATAGATTAATTTTCACTGAAGTATTATTTTTTTTTTTTCCTTTCCAGAAACTGAAGTATCCGAAGTCCGTATTTTTCATAATCGTCAATGAATTATGCGAAAGATTTTCTTACTATGGAATGCGAAGTAAGTAAAAGCATACAATTAAATTCTATTCCTGTTGGTGTATTCAGAATTCAGTGATTGTTGGTGCACTGGCCACTGAAAGTTAGTAACTATTGTAGATTAATGTGCAGAGCACAAATGGTACATGGTTACTACTTACAGGCTGTAATAGATTTAACATTATAACATTTGCTATTTAATTTGAAAGCATTTGTTAAAATTGAATTAAACAGTTATAATTAAGAATTGTAACTCTTAAAAAAATCATACCTAATAATAATTATTACAAAGTTTGCACAAATTATTTTATGAACTATACATATGTATGTTCCAGCAATTCTGGTGCTGTACCTGACATCTATATTGACATACAGTGAAGATGATGCAACAGTTATTTATCATATATTTGCTATGTTCTGTTACTTTTTCCCTGTCCTTGGATCCATGATTGCTGACAGTTGGTTGGGAAAATTCAAGTAAGCCTGTGTGTCTTTTTTCATTAGTCATAGTAAAATATTTCAATTGCCAAGACAATAAAATTGTGAAGGGTCTCTAATAGTAAAAGATTTTGCTGAATACTAAGAGTATGCCATGATGTTCTTAGTTATTGACTTTGTGAATTGACATTTTGTATATATGTAATGGGTGTGTTTATATATAATATTTGGTTATATATTTTACTAAAGCTATAGTATTCAGTACTTCATGATTTCAGATATGACTAGCTATTTCTTTATTCATAACCAGACATATTATCTTTTGGAAGAATTTCCTTCTCCATGAGAATGGCTTTGAAATTGTTGTGTTACATATGTGAGTTTTGGGGATCTAGATTTACTTTCAATAACCCAGTATTTCATTTTTATATTAAGCCCTGTATGTTAACTCCAAATAATTTTTAATGTAAAGTAATTTAAATCATTTTGTGTTTGCATCTAATCTGAAAGATCTACTCCTTATTTTATTCTTGTTCATTGGAGTTCACTCAAGGACTCTTTTTGTATCCTTTGATCTTGAGGTTGGGGAGACCGTATCTAATCCATTAATACCGTATTTAATCCAACATAATTAACTTGCTTCTCTGGGGAGTCTTTTGTATTTATGATATTGAAAGTGTCTATAATTGCTCAAAAAAATAATTAAATCATTCAATGCCATAATTCATTTTTAAAAAATTATCTTTTTGTCACCAGTTTTAAAAAGGAGGATTTATTTTCATGCCATTTGAGGAGGACAAAATTATCAACTACAACTGAAATGTTGACATCAGCAAATATGCAAAATAACTTTTATCTTAAGAATAACACTGTTCTCACACATTTGTTTTGAATAATCGTCTGGATGCATGTTTCAACTTGATTTTCATCATGACCTGATCTTTTTAAAAAAATGAAATAACAAAGAAAGCTTATTTTTGTTATTTCATTTGGTTATATTGACTGAAAAAAAGTCTGTGTAAGAATGTACATTGAGGACTTTTATTAATAATTAAATTACAGACTTAAATTAAATCTGTTTTTTCCTTTTCTTTCTTTTGAAGCTAAAATTTGGTTGAAGTGAAAGTTTTGGCCATCAATTATTAATTGTGTGAAGAACAATTAAATTAATTTAATGATGCTCAATGAATCTAGAACATTTTTAATATTACTACTTGTACTCTTTTCACTTGAAATAATATTAGGTGAAAAAATGAAAATTTTATCAACCTATAAGTGTTTTTTTTCACTAATACTCATTTGTTTCTGTGTTTAGAACAATATTCTTCCTGTCAATCGTGTATGCTATTGGAAATATTATTATATCTCTGGCATCTGCGAGTTCCACCATTGATATACCTGGAAGGTAATTAAAAAGTATTTATAACCAACATTTTAAATTATTGGAACAATTATTTATAAAATAAATATTTAATTAATATCATATACTGTGATTGTATAATTCCACTAAATAGTTTGTTTAGCCTCTTCTACGTATCATAGCCCTTTAGCATGTGATTAAGAAATTTCCCAAAGACTAGACAAATGCATGTCTTCTTTATGCAAATGAGGCTCTAACAAACTTGGGACTTCTTCTTAATGTGGTTATTCAAAATGTTTTCTGTTGCTGATTCAAACATCTATTCACCCTCAAATTAGAATTAGAAAAGACATATGGGTCTTGGACATTAGATTTAAAGGAATCACAATTTCATGATAGTTTAAGAGAGGAAAAGTATATGAATTTAATTTTGAATTACTTGTATTGAAACATATTTATATGATCAATTAATTTAGTATTAATATTTAACCAATCTTCTGCAAATTTTAAAATATGAAATAATTATTTTTTCCTTCAAATAAGAAACGATTTGTTTCATGGCCAGATGGAACCTTCTTTAAAGCCCTTAAATTGATACCTGAAAATTATAAAATATATTGGATCTTTTCGCTGCATCCTTGATTTTCTGGAACTTCCATCTGTCCCTCTCTCCATGAAAGATCAATCTCATGTGTGTTCTCACACCCATTTATCAGATGGAGTTAGATAGAAATTTTATTCTACAAATGGGCATGTCTTTCCTGATGGCAGGATACATAAATATAAATTAAATAATTAACAAATAAGAATTGCACTGAATTTAAAATAAATATCCTTCATCCCTTATCTAAAATAACTTCAAAAGTGAATAAATCTTGTTCGTATACAGTAAATTACTTCTAACGTAATGTGTAGTCACACATGTTTTGAGGGTCCTTAATATTGAAACTAGTGGTGTAACATCACATTATTTCACATTTATTTTAACTTTTGCAAATTTCAAAATTTCAGATTTGAAAGAAAGAGGAACTTGCACCGTATATTTAGAAGTCCTTTTCTCTATCGACAGAAAAATTTAAAAAATAAATTTGGAACAGTTTTTGAGAAAATATACTTTTTTTATAATATGTTTTATTTTTAGCAGAAATTACATGAAAACTATTTGTTTTCTCGGAAATATGAATATGAATTTGTTTAAAGATATGGTTTTTGAGGCAAAAAATATTCTTTTTAGTGTTATGATTTTGAAATGTAAATTTTTTTGCAATTTTTGAAAAAACAGAAAGTTAACCGAAAATGGGACCAGCACCATTTTTACTGACATTGAACTTTTGTAATTTTTGTAAATCAATGATATCAACGAAAATAAGATATGCCATAGAAAATAAGATATATTTCATTAAGTGTTGTTTACCCTATCCAAGGACCAAGATCAATCAAAAGGTTTGAAGTCACACTCTATGCATTGAGCAGACTCATGTTGTTTCATATTATTCACGGAGTCTGAAGGCCGGATGCTCAAGTGAACATGGTGCAGGTCAACTGGGCCATATTATAGTAGGTTTTAAGACAGTATTTCATTCGTGGTAGTTCATTATCATTCTAATTTTTTTTAAATTGTTGTGTCTTAACGTAATCTATTAATTCGACGTGACGTGTCTCTTGGCCCGGGGTCGAGGATTGACCATATTCCCACAGAAGTGAGCCCATCCTCGCCTTTATTTCGTTGCCTCCCTCTGGTCAATTTCCGTTTAGATATAGTGTCAGAAAGTATTGGTGGGAAATGTGCAAACGTGTTCCACCATCAAACCTTCCCTAACAGAAAGCCCTAGTATTAATGATAAATGAATTAGCAAATGAGAGTGTGGGTGAGTGAACGATTGGGTGAACGATTGGGTGAACGATTGGGTGAACGATTGGGTGAACGATTGGGTGAACCGATTGGGTGAACCGATTGGGTGAACCGATTGGGTGAACCGATTGGGTGAACCGATTGGGTGATTGTGACTGACTGACTGAAAAAAATTATAGAGCATAGGCATTCTGTGACCATTTAAGTACCGAAAAGTTTTGGTTGTGCACTAAAATGCAATATATCTGGCACTGACACCACTGGTCTGTAGTATACGTACACTGCTGTAAACCTCAGATGTTAATACGAAAGATCAGGTGGTTTAAAATAATCGCTGTTGAAAGAATGAAACGATCTTATCAGATAATCACTAATTCGCTAATTTTCGATGCTAACCATCTGTAGTTGAATTTCAGACTCATTGAAAGAAGAAATTCGATCTTGCTTATTATTCTCGAACATGCTAAAATACTAGTTTGATTGCTTCAATAAGCCAATTTTAGGGGCTTCAGCTCTATGAAGAGTGAGAAGAGAACACATGGGAGTGGGAAATGATTAAAAGGTAGTGATAAACACTAATGGTTGATACATCAGCATCCTGGTGGACCGAGGAATCAAAGCTGAACATTTTGTATGGACAGAAGAAAACAGATTTTCTTGAAGCTGTGTTACTACAATTATTCGATGAGTGATAACAATACCATTCCATGCATTGCCATAAAACGAATGCTTTGAGATCAACAGAAATAATAAATTTGCTAATTTTCTTTCTTGTGAACCTTTAAATTAATTCGCCGGTCAGCTAATGTGAAATGGTACTGTTTTAAATGTATTACCTTCCAGTCTCTGCTCCTATGTAATATATGCACTCATAGCTCCAGCAAGGCACACTATTTTCTTATTATTTTAATTTCTTTATATTTTTCATACAAAGTTAAATTCTCATTAGACTGACTTCTTGCCTTTGATTATATTTTATCTTTGATTTCAACTGTGTCAAGAATTCAGTTTTCTCTTTTTCCTTGCTTCCAAATATCATGACCAAATAGTTTTAACTGTCAATTAAATTACGGACGAGTTAGATTTACATGTACAAGTTAGATTTACTTGTATTCTGTTGTTCATATTTTCCTCTATTTTGATGTTTTTTGTTGCAGGACGCTTACTATAATAGGCCTACTTCTCATTGCTTTTGGCACTGGAGGAATAAAACCATGTGTCTCAGCATTTGGTGGAGATCAGTTTATACTCCCTCAACAAGAGAAGCAAATGGCCCAGTTCTTTTCCTTCTTTTATTTTGCTATAAACTCTGGAAGTTTGATATCTACGTTTCTCACACCTGTATTACGTGAAGATGTCCAATGTTTTGACCAATCCTCATGCTATCCACTGGCATTTGGCGTGCCCGCTGTACTTATGATTGTTTCAATACGTAAGTTCTTAGAATCAAAATGGAAATATAGGTCTTAAAAACATTATAATATAACTTGTTACTTTTTACCAGAAATATGTGTAATAATTAATGTAATATTTTCTTATTTGAATGTTGCAGTTGTGTTTGTTGCCGGTAAAAATCTTTATATCATTAAGAAACCTCAAGGAAATGTTGTGATGCAAGTTTCTAAATGTATGGGTGTAAGTATACAAGTGTTTGTTTATTCAAATTTGATAAAAGCAAGATAAAAATATAGTTAATTGGTCTTATAAAAAGTCATTCATTCTCTTACGAGGATGTTAGTATTTTGATACGTACACATGTCATCAAGGGCCTACAAAGGACTTTAGCAATGTGTGTGCCCATTTTTTCTTTCTCTCGACTACTGCTTTCTAATTTTTCGTAAGAAGAGAAAGTTACGTAATCGTGCGTCAGAAAAAAACCATACTGTCGCGTCGTGGTAACGAAAATGTGGATAAATCCTATTGCTAAATTTAGGAAAAAATCCTCTAACTCGATCAATGATTAGGCTGAGGGATTTATCAGTGTCACGAGGTCTCAAAGTCCAACGTTCCCACCGCTGAATAGTTTTTTGGAACTCTATTGCCTCTACCCTCCTCTAACGGCATATCAGGCTTTGTCAACGACAAGATGAAGAGCGCCGACCTTTGCGAAGTCTACGCGAAATACCTACTGGTTTTCTGGGAGTTCTTCTCTACATCTTCTTTCAATCTTGCTTATGATATGCTCGAGAACCTTATCAGTTATATCGGGCAGACACAGCGGTAGGAAAGACGACGGTACTTTGGGTATTTTTTCGTGAGAGAAGTACCAGTTGTTATTTGCTCCATTTTCAGGAAATATCACTTCTCTCAGACGCGAGTTGTAAATATTCGCAAGAATTTCGCAATGCGCTAATATCGTAGTCTTGAGGGCAATGAGGGGTATATTATCTGGTTCAGAAGTCACGGTGTTATTAATTCTGCCGAATGTATGCAGCAGCTGTTCTTTAGTGACAGGTGGTTTCGTTTCTCGCTCAGGTCGCGAAATAATTTTAGTCAGTTCGTGTGGTCATAATCTTAAAAGCATTCAAGAGCAGGTTGGATATTGTGTATGCAACATTTTAAATTTGCCCATGACTCTTGTTTAAACCTCTCCCATAATATTGGTGTACTTCGTTGCACAGACTTTCGGGGCCTTTGTGTTTGTCATCCCTGATGGTACCATCTTCTACAAAGAAGGAATACATCCCCGTGAATTACTTTGTCTTTCCATCTTTTTCCTTAGATATCAGTCCATCATTTCTTTGGTTTCTTTGACTTTGCATCCCTTATAGAATGGATTGGAGTTCGCTGTGAAAGTTGGATTCAATGACTGTCAAATAGGCTCCCGTTCTCGACAAGCTATATGATATAAACATCAAGTTCAATACTATCTGTGGTTGTGTCCTTAACTGTGCCCCTCTATGTCGGTTTGCAAGTGTCTCTATTTGTAGCTTTGTTTCTGGCTAACTGTCCTTTGCCTCTGACTGTGTCTGTCTCTGACAACCACCGCCTCCGTGACCGTCCGCCCGTTCGCCCATCCGCCCGTACGCCCATCCGCCCATCCGCCCGTTCGCCCATCCCCCGTCCGCCCATCCGCCGTCCGTCAGACCGCTCGCCCATCTGCGTACAACCCTAGTGTCTAAACTAGAGCTATCGGAGGTTCGTGTACGCCGAACTGTCTCACAGCTCGCGAGGACAATACGGCCAGTGACTGAACTCAAAACCGCTGGGGCGTTCCGTGACATTTTGCGAACGCAAAAGGAATATCTAGGAGGGTAGTTTGGAATCCGGGTCCGAAGATGTAAGGCCTCTGTGTAGTACCAAAACGAAATTTGGAATGAACGTGAAGTGAATTTTCTTTAAATGTTGATAAAGTTACTAATTTACTTTTCATTCATTTATTTATTTGTTTCCTCGAATGTAGCTAAGTACATTAAAAATGGCGTTGGTCTCATTTTAAGTTCACGAGGATGTGTAATTCTCATGACTTCCTCTGTAAATTAAAAGGTCGTGGAACACGTGGATGTGCGACTCACCTCGGAAAAGCCCAAGGAGGGGGAATTCGCAGAATTCTCCTTTCAGTCTAGTATTGCTAATATTGATAATCTGAGTGGAATCTTGCCTATTTAATTATTAACGTCCAAAAACTGTGAAAAAGTGCGAGTCATAATATGGAGAAAAGGCCAATCTGCACACGGTTCTGTGAGCTCTCGGTTCTCTGCCCTAACTCCTTACACCTCGTTAAGTTGAATTATGAAATGATAGTTTTTGGCAAAAATTGATGTGAAAATATTCTCTCCCGTATTCCGCTGGGATCGCCACTGTCTGCATATCAAAAACATAAAGTATAAAAAAAATGATTGAACAATATGATATAAATGCCGGTTTGGATGGCCGAGATCGTTACGACAGTAGTGCCGTAGCGATCTTGGACAGAAGGATCGCGGTTTGATTCCCGCCTCTGGCATGGTACTATTTGTGTTCGTCCTTTCACCCCCTGCCATCACTATATCATGTCATCTTCACAGTTACCATACCGTTAAATGCAATAGTGGTCGCTAATGACCTAGATGTTGATGCGACCATAAAAATAACAAAACAAAATTAGATAAATCTAACCATGTAATGTTCAGTAAAGTTGCCGTATTTAAAAACAACAGTACATTATTACATTCGGTGTTTTCTTTTCCAGCATGCTATAGGACAAAAAATTAAATCCAAAGGACCAAAAAGGGATCATTGGCTGGATTATGCCGATGATCAATATGAGAAAAAGGAGATTGAGGACATTAAATCAGCTTTGAGAGTACTGTATCTCTATTTGCCATTGCCGTTCTTCTGGGCTCTGTTTGATCAGCAGGTTTGAATTTCAATGTGTGTGCTTAAATTGGATGTGTCCTACTCTCTATGGTATTTTCTGGTAACCTTCTTTACTAATGGCAGGGCTCTCGATGGACTTTCCAAGCAACGATGATGACTGGTGCTCTCGGAAGTTGGTCTCTGAAACCTGACCAAATGCAAGTGGTTAATCCACTTCTAATTCTTATATTCATACCCATATTTGAGTCCATCATTTATCCCTTACTGAAGAAATGCAATCTCCTTACTAAACCACTTCAGAGATTGGGTGTTGGAGGAGTACTAGCTGCAATAGCATTTGGAATTTCCGCCATTGTTGAGCTACAATTAGAGGTAAGTGCTCTTATATTGATAAGCATTATATTAATGATATATATATATATATATATATATATATATATAAATTCTGTAATGATAATAATAATAATAATAATAATAATAATAATAATAATAATAATAGTAATTGTATATTAGTCTAAAGTAAGAGCTCTTGTGTTTGGAATCTGTCGAATGTTCACATTATAATTAAAACAATTTTATGTGCACGTGCATGAATATGAACTATGATCAGAGAAAATTTTAAAACTGTGACGTTTATTTAAAAAAGGAAAATTGGGACCAATTTAATATCCTACGTTCTCAGCAACTATTTATTCTTGAATAGCAAGTATTCTGACTGATTCTGCTGTGCCAGGTGACGGTTTTTTTTTCGCGAGGGTCAAAATCGACCAAAACGGAACTTTTAAATGGACGGTTTGAGTAGCCGGTATTTCCATTGTAAACAGTATTTTAGGTAATAAGACGATAAATTTTATTGAGAAAAAATTGCAATATGCTTTTGAACATTAAACATAAAATCTCAATACAGAGTATCTCCTAAGTATGTCAACGGATTTTTCCCTGCTATAACGAAAGAGGTATACTGAACGGAATTGCATAAATGAGCATTCTTCGGAAGGGCAAGACCACAAGGTGTGTGAAATATTCATTAATGTATCGATTTGTTGCCCACTTAACAAAATCATGTCTTATAATATTTTTTTTTCTGAATTTCAAGCAAAACTCGTAAACGGTGCGACTTAGGGTTAGAAGTGCCTGGTAAAAAGGTTTAAGTTGTATTCTACAAAATTAGATTTTACGGACCCGTTTCTTACGTTATTATGGATTCGTCTCTCTGAGAAATTTATAGAGAAGCCTGTGTTAAGTCTGTGGGTCTGACCACTTTTTGTGTGTGTGTGTGTGTGTGTGTGTGCCTGTGTAATTGTCGCTCTACAGTGTATTTAGCTTAATTCGCAACCGATGTCAGAGAGCACTTCTTCTTGTTTGGCAATTTGGCAACCGCTCGTTTTTGTCACCATTCAAGACAGCCGTGCCTCGTACGTCGAGACAGCAGAGAAGGCGACTTTCTTGTTTCTCTGTTCTTCCTAATCAAGAGCATAGGCGGACATGTACGCGGCTCACACGCCGAAAGATTTCGCGCTGCACAGAGTGGGTGGGGTGAGCAGAGACATGAACAAGAAACATAACGTCCCTTTTGGTGATTCTGTCCAGTATGCTTGAGAAACAAAGTTGTAATACTGAAGATGTTACTTAGGAGGGAAGTTATGACTGTTTATCAATTTTTTAACACCAACGTACCAATAATTATTACTTAATGAAAGTCTGCTCAGAGAGAATCAGAAAGATATCTCGTGAAACATTACCGCCAAGCTCTTCATTATTTATAACATTATTATTATTATTATTATTATTATTATTATTATTATTATTATTATTATTATTAAGCAAATAAGAAAGCCTTAATAAAATTATTAAAATACCAATAAAACATAAGTCAGTAGTAAATTCATAATTATTGAAAATAATGATTTCTAATTTCTAATTTCTAATTATAAAAAAATAATTTCCTTAAAATTACAAAAAAACTGAGCGTTGAGTAAATTCCCAACAGTGGTCACCATTTGCCAAGAGGGACGCGTTTTCTCTTTTCAGTATAATGCCTGCAGTACGTTGAAGACTAACAAGGACAGAATAAATGTTTTCTCTTTTTTCCAAATAAAATTAGCCACATTCTCTCGCTGCGAAATCTGAGGGCACGCGGCCGTGAGTCGCTAAACGTGAAAGGGTTGACAAAGGTATTTCATGCGTTGCCAAATTGCCAAAACAAGAGGTGGTGTTTCCAGACATGGGTTGCGAGTTACGCTAAAGACTGCTTTTCTCGCACACCTTTATTCCAAAACTGCGAGGAAAAGATGAGCTCGCACACACTCAGAGAACAATAAAGAGAAAGAGAAACGTTCTGCCTAAGCGGTCAACCTTTCCACAAAATAAACTGCACTCATTTAATGCACATTTTGAATCAACAAACTCATCCGAGACCCTCAAGGGTGGCCAGCAATTTATGTGCCCAGAGCTCTACGACGTACGCCTATGGCGATGTCTACGTATCATTACAATTCTAAGACCAACACAGAATGAGTCCATGCAGTGTTCATAGAGATACATAAGTCGGATGGCTTGTGTTTCGTAGTGTCAAACGTCCAGAGAAGTGACGTCACTTCGGTGCGCTGCCTAGACACCAAAGCGAGTGCCCCACGGGCTCTTTTTGATTACAAAATTATTTCATACATCGATATTGCTGCAATGTGTCGATTACTCAATGGAATTAAACCGAAAAGTTATATCTCTAACACATGGTGCAAAGATATGGCTGGGCCACTCCGGCGCACCGATTTTTGCTCGTTCTTCGCAGCACCCGCTTGCGTCAGGAACCACGTGACCACAACACATACTTCATTTGAAAAACCAAATCAGACGCTGTCCGCCATGTTGAATGGAGAGCGAGAAGGGTTGAGAAACATTTTGAAAGTGGCATAAAGTGACAATTTTCAACGGCGACAACCAAAAATAACATGAAGACTTAAAGCGCTTCATATATCTGTTTCAATGTCTGATCTTTTGGTATCTAGCTGCTTTGAAAATTCCTGCCAATATTGTGACGCAAACTGGTGCCTGAAGCACATTGACTGAAGTCGGATGCGCAATAGCTCGCCCATATCTTTCCACTATGTCTCTAAAATATAATAAGTATTTTCCAATTATCTGGAGATTGTACCATCCACGCACGAGCTGCCGCAGAACATTTACCGAGGCTCTCTGGTGTACAAATCAGTTTAGGGCCTGGCCTTTGGAAGTTGTCCAGTCCACACTTCCAGTGTGAAGTTATTTTCACTTTTAAAACAAATTTACGAAGTGTGAAGTGTTCGCAAAGGTCCAGATACTGTTAAATAAATGTTACTTGATGTAGTAGAATGTACAGTCTTTAAGCAATCTTGGAACTTATTTAAGTCAATATTTCCAGGGTTCTTATCCTGTTCTTCCTGGTTCTGGACAAGCTCAATTAAGAGTTTTTAATGGCCTTGGTTGTGAAGTTCAAGTAAACCTCGTGAGACCAGTAGACCCGTTGTCTCAGAAAATAGAACCCTATGGATCATGGCGGCTTCCCCATTTGAGTGCGAATGGGAAAGATATGGTCGCTATGCAATATGCAAATTGCGATAATGAAATAAAAGTTACAACAGTCACCGTAGAAGAAAAACAAGTAAGTTTCATTAAATTTTCATGAAATTAATTTATTGAACAATTTTACCTACTTGTAAATACATCTATGTCATACAATTAAATCATATTTTTATTTTAGATTTTATCGTACCTGACAACAGCAGATGGTCTAATAAAAGTATCATATGAAAAAAATGGTGACGTTGTTGAAAAGGAAAAAGAAGTCTCTAGAATTAGGTAAGTCTTTTGTTGTATTAATTTAAATTATTGGAATAAAGTAATTTAGAAAAAGCTTATAACAAGAATGCCTGTAACAAAAATTGGAACTTCAGCTTCTTAGTCAAAAACCCCCATCACAATCTGATTTTCGTCTAGTTTCTCAGATCCAGAAAATACTGATCTAGCCCCTTGTTTTGCTTTTGGACATATCACGTAGAACACTACGAAGAATAGCAGATTTGCTGTAGCCAATTTGCGTACACAAATAGCTTTTTTTGTATACCAGCATTATAAAAGAACCTTTTCTGTTGCAAGAAATTGTTCATAATCGAGCATTTTACGGCAAAATAATGACGTATTAGATTTTATGTCACAAATGATTGCGTCATCACTCATTCGGCCAATCGTAGCGAGAGAATCGGGGGAGGTAGAGTTAAACGGAACAGCCGACCACCGTTTACTCGCACGATGTCAAATACCCGAGTCGTCACAGGGAAGTTGTTTCGCAAAATTAAGTTTGATTTTCTTATAAATGTATAATGCTGTTATACAAAAACATATAGTATGCAACTCGTTTATAATGTTGCTTTATTACATTCGTACAAATTTGCAAACTCGCTTCTAAAGTCGCTCGTTTTCAAAACATGTACTCATGCGATAAAGCTTAACATTATAAGCTAATTGCATAAACTAATATTATTACACTCTAGCGAATATTTTAATATCAATTCTTGCTAAAAACACTTTTTGCCATGTATTCATAATTTAACTTAGATTTAGATTTAATCAGTCAAAAAACAGTAAAACTGTATGTGACGTAGGTGGGAAAATATTATCTGCACAAGTTTCCTTGAGTTCCATAATCCCTTCCCGTCATTTTAACTATAAATAGTTGAAAGATGAGTAAAAGTTTAACATAAATAAATTTAAAAAAATCAATTTAAAAATTGCAAGATTAGCAATATTTGAAAAATAGAAATATAATAAAAAACTTATTATGTTTATGAGCTTGGACAGAGTTCAGGAACCGTGCACAGGGTTTACTTATCTGCGTAGTTCTTGAAACACCGATTTAATAATGGTTTTGACGTTAAATGAATAAAAGTAAAATTTTCAAACATATTTTTTTGTAAAGTAGATTAGAAATTAATCGGTACGAAAACTTATTTCGATTGCAAGGAGATGATTAATTGTGCGCAAGACGCTTAAGGAGAAAGGATTAAAATACTTGTAGCTATTACAAGACTGCGAATATCTCATTCAATTCGTCAGAATTACATGCTCTCGGGAAAATGTGTTCAATATTTCAAGCTCTCGAGGACTCTTATATAGTTTATGAATGTATCACTTAGTCTTAGTCGAAAAAACTGTTACACGCAAACAAGATAATACAATTGGTCAGTACGTAGTTCGCTTCCTCGTTGCTTGATAAGGCTGCTTCCTTTCTTCTTTATTCAATTATTTAGTGTTTCAATGTATGTTAATTCGAAAGGCGGACGGACGCAAAGGCGGACGGACGGACGCAAAGGCGGACGGACGGACGCAAAGGCGGACGGACGGACGCAAAGACGGACGGACGGACGGACGCAAAGACGGACGGACGGACGGACGCAAAGACGGACGGACGGACGGACGGACGCAAAGACGGACGGACGGACGCACGCAAAGACGGACGGACGCAAAGACGGACGGACGGACGGACGCATAGGCGGACGGAAGCAAAAGTTCAGCCGCTGTCTGGTCTCCCGACATGTGTAGAAATGCAGTACATGAATATGTGTGTAAGTAGGGGTGACGATAGGGTAAGGATGAGGAAGGAAAGAATGCGCACGGCTCTTAACCCGTTTGTTATGATAGTGCTCCGTCATTCGCCTTGGGTTGATAAAAAGAACACGGAAAATTACCAATCAAAGCAACTGGCCTGTAGAATTCTCCTCCAGACAGCTACTGAACTCGACCTAGCTATTTAGCTAGAGTCGAAAATTCCACCGTAGAGACTCGAAACTAGGACCTCCCGGCCAGATGCAACGCAGTGACGTCAGTTGAGGACCTGAGACACCTCTCTCTCTCATTTTGTTCGGTTTTGCTCAGGAAAGGAAAAACATTGCTGTTTTTAATTCCACATTTTACTGTCCATTGTTGTTGAACGTATAATTTCTAGAGAACTCGGTTATTTACGAGAGCCGATTAGTTCTTTATTTTTATTTCTTACTATTTTTTTTGTAATTATGAATTATCAAGAAGTGCGAAGGAAAAGGCAGCGAAGTGGAGCCCCGATGTTTGCTAATTAGCATGATAATAATCTAGGAAATAATTTTAATACGCGAAATGTTTCATTTAATATTAATATATAACAAAATATAGCATATTTATCGTTCCAAAAATGTTATTGTGGCTATATTTGAAAGTAATATTTGTATATGTGTATGTGATTATGTATGTGTACGATTGTACTAATTATGATTTTTTTATGCAGTGTAGGGGAAAATCTTTATTAGACACTGGGTACTTCAAATAGCGTACCCACTTTGAACTTTTTCCATTTTCCTCCAATCTCCGTTAGACATCACATCACTGCGAGTGGATAGGAATGGTTCAGTTACATGTTTTCCACAAACGTGGTAATCGTCCAGGAGCATAAAGAGATCTTCTTTGTCCTTCTCTATCCCTCGCTCCATCAGTACTGACAGCACAAAAACATGCGCTTCATCTGGTTGAGGAGGAAAGCATTCTTGCGACTTCAGTTTCTGGAGTGGGCCGGTCAGTCCCGAACATCTAAATCACTATCTGAGGGTGAAAACGTAGTTACAGAACGTACTCCAACTGATACAGTGCTCCAACGTTATCGCATCGGAAAACAATTTCCAAACTTTGATTTTCTTTCTATTTGAATTTGGCGCCAAAATTGATTTACAAAAATACCTACAAATTCAACTATTTCCTCAATCTCTGGACTTTTTTTCAGCCTGACACACCCAATAGAAGCTGAAAAAAATAAAACGTGAGAAACACGTTTCTCATTGTATCTCTGCAACAGATTGCCGAAGGAGGCTGTTTTTGGAGAATCTACGGCTTTTTTACTCTCTTTTATGTCATTATCACAATTATCAATTTTGTTTGGGGGCAATTTCACGTCCTTATCAGGCTATTTCCTTTCAATATTAATGTGTTAAAAAATTAAAATCTGTTACTTGAACGGCAAAAAATGAACACAATATGCAACATTTTTCATCTACCAACTAAGTTGAATGTTGATAATATTCAATTCAGTTAATCCGCGTCGTTAGCTGCGAAAGGCTACCAGTTTTCCGTTTCTTGGCTTGTAGACTTCTTTGTACCGAATATTAACTAGAAGTTCTAATAAGAGACCTTAAAATAAGCGAGGTATACGAGTACTTGACTCAATACGCCAACCGATCTTACGCAAATAAGGGATAAATACATTTATAAATATTCACATCTGCATTTATTTAATATAATGTAATTATCATTTACGCGAGTCACCAAGTCTACTTCGTTACTGGAAGGGACAACCGGGCTGCTCAAGCAAACGGCTCATTTGCCACGCTCTGGACGGCGCGTGCACAACCGCTGCTTCGTGGGCATTCAAGAGCACTCGAGAGCCGGACGTCTACCCGCGAGAGCGGCGATAGTGCAAGTAGCGTATAGGCAGCGGGAAGGGGGGCAGCCTATCATTACACAGAGGGGACGACGCAGCATGTAGATTGAATGCTTAGGTATCCAATACCTCCCTTTATTTTACCTATCGAATTCCTTTAAAATCTGTTTTGTGACAAAAATATTCCGAGTTACATAAGCAATCTCTCGCATTCAACAATCAATACAGCTCACATCGCAATCAATAGAGCAATCTCTCACATCAAGATTGACATAAAAATTAAACATAAATTCCAAGGAGGGTAATGTTTAGCAGTACATATATTTGGGACCATCTTTTCCCGATTATAAATCGGAATAAGAGATTCCAACGAGCACAATTTTCTGACGATATGTTACGGGCAATCATGAGATTATTATATTGGAATCCAAGGGGCTTAATTTTTTATACGATGTCGTGAACGACTACGGATAAAGTGTGTTCGTTGATTTACCACAAGAAATATTTAATGTACTCTTGTCAGAAATACGAGCAGAGAGTAATGATAAATTTTTAATAATATTTTGTTTACCTTTGATGGAACTGTCTTATTCAATTAAACATACTTTATGAAAAATAATTTATCACTGTCGTAGCAAACCTATTCAGAACTATTATTTTGTGTTAAGCAGCAAACTAAATTTTTTATTGCATTGTAGCAAGAATTACATTATCAGCCCTACGCAGAATTACATCGGGTAACATTATCAGACATACAAACTATTATAATTCTAGATGTCCAAATAAAATATGTGAGTCTAATTCGTTTTTAGTACATGTTCCACAATGTCATCTATCAACAACAATAATTTCCAATATAATACAAAGGGCAATATTACTTGAGCAGAATGTAACCGTCCGTCGTGTTCTCGCCATTGCTCTTTCAATTTACGCACTAAGGTTCGAACTGAACAATTTTCAATGGTGGTCCCACTCCAGGAATGTGTCTCAGCCCCACCCTTCCTTATCCTTCCGCATTCGCCCCCGCGCGGCTCCCGAGGTCAGTGAAAATGCAACATTCTGTGCAGGCCTGCTCTCGACCAACGCTTATCTGCTGGACACCGGTGTGGCCCGCTGCTTGATGAGTCAACTGAACAGGACGAGTGGGGAGGGTAGGCCCTGTAGAGGCAGTTGTGAGTTGTGGCGATCCAAATTATATTTCTTGATCACATCAATATAATCAATACAAAATATCATTCAATTCGCATTGTTGATTTAGAAAACGGGCTAGTTCTGAATATTTCATTTTATTTTTCTCGACTTCTCTGAAGTCGTTTCGAAAAAACAATCGCTCTAAATCCCGCATGTAAAATACAGTTACAACAAATGCTGGCGAGAGAGTAAAGTGTAACGTATTAGCCAGCGTGCCTCGTGGCATCTATTTGGGGACGCTTGGTAAGGGATTAGTAGGAGGAAACTCCTCGCCACAGGAAGGACAGGAGGGTTTTTCCTTAAAGCAAGAACGCGGAAACGGGAGACACAAGGCTTTGGGGTCTTCCGGTCTTAAGAAACGGAGAATTAAGAACCCTTAATGGTTAGCAATAGACCGCGGTGGGGGTGGCGTGACGTAGTAGGTCACGTCAGCCTCGATTATATAACGGAGTGCACAGAGCCAGTGGGGGGTTCTGGAGATAATGGGAGAACTTCGTGCATTTGCACAAAACTTGGCGCCACGACGGTGCATCTGCGAGAAGGGCTCGCGAGGCAACTCACGTGTTGACGAGCCTGAGGTGGACTTTGTGTTCTTGGGAGACTGCGGTCACGTGGGAGCGATGCTGTGTGCGTGCTCCGAGGTGAGGAGTGGTTGAGTGCCACGATTCACCGATTCTCAATTGGGTAAAATCGCTCCTGCGATCGAGGCAAACCATCAGTTGGTACGCCAGTAAGGACTTCGTGTCCCAGTGTGACATCTGGTCACGGAAGCTAGGCTTTGTGCGCGCTTCAGAAGTAGGAGTGACGAATGCCACAATCGTAACCGATCATCAATCGGGTATGGATCGCTCCTGCGATCAGGGGATAGTAGGTCTTTCAGAGCTAGGGTGTAAGAAGGAAATTCATTGTAAATATTTATTTTGTTTTCATTGTAAATAAATATTTATTATATGTAAGCTCTGTGTCTGTGTTCACTGTGAGTATCCATGGCATCACAAAAGATAACGAATGAATAGGAGATTTTATGCCGCCAATTTAAGGGGGAACCAGAAACACAAACTGCGAGCAACTTCGGGCGCGATCGCCCCTAGTTTAGCGAAAAGCGAATGACATGCGATCACTGCAGAGGGCCATCGCGGAACGTCTAGCTCTAATTTTTAGATTTCAGCGACGGTGGTGTACAGTATATTGAAGCGCGTCATGCGTATTTTGGTCTCCTCCCCCTCCTCGTCCTCCTCCTCCTTGTCCTCCTCCTGTTACGACGTCCGCCTGGGAGCAGTCAGTTCTGTATCCAAGATGCTGTTCCCACAAATAACGCTCCAAAACACACAGTGCTTTGCCGTTGTAATAATAATATCGGTATCATTGCCTATGAGGTTTATTGATTTGTATAATACTATGTACATAGTATTATATACAAGAAACGCTTCACTAATTATATTTCATGTAGTTAATGTGGAAGACTGCACACACTTCAACACTGCAATAGTTCAACAATCACTACGAGTACCACACAGATAATATTACACACACACACACATATATATATATTCTAACATACCCACCTACACCCCCAACTTACCACCTTCACAGTAGCACGCATGAATCGTAAGCGGGTTATCAAGATTTTGCTCGTGAAGCGA
>BOPP01000292.1:483526-506197 GCA_017312745.1 Gryllus bimaculatus | reverse complement strand
TATATATATATATATATATATACATATATATATATAATGATTATACACAAGAATGAGGAACACTGATGCACATGTCCCATTCCAGCTGCCTTCAACCTTGTCTGTCTTGTGTCAGTCTAGACCAATGTGGACTTACTGCTTTCCGCAGACTGTCGGTCCATCTGGTCTACGGTCTCCCTAGATTCCTCCATCCAAATACCGGGTCCGAGATCATGGTCGAGTACGCCCCTTTGGATTGCTTCTTCTTCATGACATGACCAACCCATTTCCATATTTGTAGATCCGATTTAAAAACTGTATCTTTGATGTTAGTTTTTGTTTTTATATCTATACTGGGTATTGTATCTTTCAGCGATTAATGTAAAATCTTCCTTTTCATTTTACGTTGGCAGCGTTGCAGAAATGTTTTTGTGTTCTTGTTAAGAACCACGTTTAAGATCCATATAGCAAAACACACGAATTCATTATTAGCTTTTTGATTTTTAGACTAATGTTTTGTTCAAATGAAAGATTTCTGAATTTTTTTCAAGATAGAATAATTCTTCTCATTTCGTCCGAACAGTTAGAGAATGCCATTAACGCATTAAAATTGTTGCACGTTCTCTACACTTAGTCTCTGAATTGTTTTTGTGATCGGTTGGTCGTTGGTCAATACTTTCGTTTTGGCAAAATTAATTTGTAAACCTTTCGTAAAAGCCTTATTTAGGGAAAGAAGCATTATTTCTAGTGTTTTGGCTGTAGTAGCGCATAACACAATGCCAAAAAAATTGATGTTCCTTAATGTAAGACCTAAATAGCAAATATTAATGGCGGGCGGCCTCTTCGATGAAGTCTTGCTGTCGCATGATATGTCTTACCGAGTGAGGCACCCAGTATGAGTTTTCTGTCGATAAAAATAATTTGAAAAGCCAGTAAAAACAATAAAAATGTTAAAATTTCTGAGTAAAAATAGAAACTGGAAATTTCAGTAAAAAATCGAACTTGGAAAACATTCCAATGCAATGAAAATTGTTAACTGAACACAATTAATTTTTCACTTAAAAAGATACTAATATTTTTTTCGAAATGTTTGCACCACCATTTTTCTATTTGTTACATTTAATAGGTTGTTAAATCTATTGACATGCATTCTTATTCTGGAGAACTCCCTGTAACAGTCGTTACATTGCATATCTTGTTGACAATTTTAATTTGAGTTCTTCTGATGCATTAATTGCTTGTGCATACACACGTGTGAGAGTTCATTTGTGTGTGATTGCGTTTGTGTGTGATTGCGTTTGTGTGTGATTGCGTTTGTGTGTGATTGCGTTTGTGTGTGTTTGTGCATGTGTGTGCTATCGTGTGTATCCGTATGTGCTTGTGAGTGCATCCATGCGTGTGAGTACGCATGTATAAGTCCAGTCACAAATGTGTATAAATTAATGGAGATAAATGTGAAATGTAAGTAAATCGTAATCGTAATAAACGTTTATTTTTCAGGGTTTTGTTTGCCAACGAAGTGACTGGAACGGTGACTATTGGAGGAACGGTGTTGAAGAATCAAGTACAAGGCTCAAAATTTGGGCTAAGTGAACTAATAGATCTTACACCAAATACGTATGATATAATTTTTGAAAATAGTATATAATTGTCAAATAACATCCAAATATATATTCGAACTTGGAATGTAATACTGAACCAATTTTATGTTTACAGATACGAAGTAAAAATTGGCGATACAGTACAAGGTGAAGTTGAGTTGCTAGTGGGAGGTGTATATACTGTAATGTTACCAAAAATAAATAATGTAAGTTTTATGAAATTCAAGACAATCGATCATTGTATAAGTTCCAGTACAAGGAAATCATTACCACAACTATCATTACTATTAATATTATTCCTCTGAAAGATTTAGGGCATGTCGGTGTCTCTACAATACTTTGCGCCAAATGTGGGCTGCTCCCAATAAAGCAAAGTCTTGCACCTCCCACTCTTTTGAATGTTCTGGGCGTTTAGCTATGTTCTTACACAAATTTTGCGGAACATCTCCCAGAGCTCCAATAACTATTTGTGTTTTTACTAACCTGTGCTTTTACTCTCCACATTCGGCTGATCTCCATTTCCAAACTCTTGTATTTAAGGTGTTTCTCTGTCTCCTTGGTCACGAAGTCTTATCGAAGTCTTATCGAAGTCTTATCGAAGTCTTATCGAAGTCTTATCGAAGTCTTATCGAAGTTTTATCGAAGTTTTATCGAAGTTTTATCGAAGTCTTATCGAAGTCTTATCGAAGTCTTATCGAAGTACGACTGAACTGAACAGTACTGAACACAGTAGAGTGTCTCTTTATTTTCAGTCTTTTAAATTTTTAATCGCGCACCCTTCATTATTGTTTGAATGAACTCAGAACATGTCTGTACAACATTTTGTTGAGATTGGAACATTCTAGCCCTTGCGGCCTTGAGCGCGAACTCGCGTAACGGACAAGTCGAAACCTATCACCCACCGTTGAGGTAGGCCAGAGCATAACAGTGTATGAATTTTAATCGAGCTTGTCAGATGTGTTTACAAATCGCTAATCTAACGTAATGTCATATGTTAGTGTCATAAGCAGTGTCGAAGAGCATGTGTCGAGACATGATTTTACTTGTGTTAGTTCTTTCACTCCTCAACATCGCTATATCACATCATACTGTAACCCTAATGTACAGTAGTCGCTAATGACCTAGCTGTTGACGCGACCTTAAATAAAAAAATAGTTTCTTTCAAGATTGTCAGCCTGTACAAGTAACTCTTCATATTTAGAAGCTGGAAGGTTATTTATAAAGTTGAAAGCTGTGAATGACTACGCTGAAAGGCCTGTTGAGTTAATGAAAATTTGCATGGACTACTGAATGTAGATGAGGAGCAAAAGCAATTTCTGTTGTGTTGTTCAAGAACACCGTTTAGTGTACCCATCATGCAAGAAAAAAACACTGGAAAAAAGTGCTCAGAAGAAAAGTTAAAACAATAACACAGCCTAAAGAATGAAAATTAATTAAATTTGAATACAAAATTATATATTAAACATGTACCGAAAGTTTTCCGCTGATTTACCACAAAACCAAAGATTCTAATATACACATTTCGCGCTCAAGTCGGCACAGGTCAATTTGGCCTATTGAGATGAAATTTTATTTTTGAGTAAATTTGACCCTATAGAAAATAATGAGGGGGTGAACCCAAAAACTTTTGCAAAAAAATTCTGTTTGCAATATAAGGGACCCTAGTACACAGCCCAACAGACGTTTTGGTGCATGTTCGTACTACTTGCTGCAAGTGTTTAGAACTTCTAGGGCGGTACAGACCGGCCAATGGAGGTAACTACACACCCTGTCGTGTCTTTTCAAGTATTTGGTCTTCGCTAGAATTGGGCAAGCTGAGACGATATGATCAATGGTTTCTTCTTGTTCTTAGCAAGTGCGGCTTTTATTATCTTGGGAAATTTTGAGAACCGCTTTATCATAATGTGTTCTCAACGCCTAATCTTGGGCAGCTATTTCAACTGATTCCGATTCTGTCTTCTTTCTTCCCTTTTAAGCCACATAAATGATTGATATACACCTTGTCCGTTCTGTTTGGATATTGTACATGGAGTGATTTGTCTCCACAATATCATTAATATCTTTTCTGCCTCACATTTCATGTTAAGTAGCATCAGAAGTTCAGAGTCTGAGTTATTCTACGTGTTTAGCGTAGTCCTTTTCGTTTTTGCTACACTGAACAAGCGTTGATTTCCCATTCTCCGTTCAGACTAGCCACATTAGTTGGTCATCTTAATGAATGACTACATCCCGACAGTTGTATTGTGCCAGGAGGCTTCAATTTGTCTGAGGCCTCTTTTTCCTTCGTTACGTGACACATAAAGTCGATGTACATCAGCTCGAGGGGTTGGCTACATGTAAGTATTGTAAGCATTTTTCTAGTTTTTCGATCCATGAATCGAATTTCTTGCTTAGTCCAGTCCACTAGTTCGAAATTGTACTTGGCTACAGGTACCGCCAGACTACTAATTGCAGATATTTTATTCCTAGAGTTCAGAGCGGGCTGCAAGACAAGTCTCACTCTTCTGTAATACTCCCTACGTATTCTCTCTTTCGTTGCGTCGTTCGAGATGATCTCAGATTCTTCTATGCCAAGACATTTGTAAGTTATACCTGGTTTAAGATCAGAGAGTGCATAGCAATTTCAATGCTCTCTGACGTTGTCATTTCGCCACTCTTTAAACTGATTTTTGCTTACTTGTCAAGACGAAACGTCAAGCACATATCATTGCTAAAGTCTTTCGCGAGAGACAGCATTTGGAAGAGAAATCACGTCATTCTTAGCAAACATTTTAAGATCATCCATGTAAAACAAATGTGATACCGGTGTTTTATCTCCAGGAGCTTGTAACCAAAGTCAGTGTGCGATAACTATCTAAATAGGGGAATCAAACTAATGCAAAAGAGCAGAGTTGATAGTGAATCTCATTGAAAAATTCTCCTATTAATCTAAATACTTCTTGTTTCTACTACGTCCTTTCCGCGGTGTATTAGTAACCTGGTACTACGCCACTTCACCAGCCTTGCGAAAGTCAATAAGTCTAGGAGTAAATCGATAGATCTCCAGAATCTTTAAAATCAAATTGCGTTGCACACTCAACGACCTTCTAGTAGTCAATCCAAGCCATTAAATTACGTTTTCGTTTCCGTACACCATTCCATACGATTTTATTTAGAAAGATTTTTTTACAGCCATAGGTACCTTTACGATATCCTTTCTTTTCAACTGGCAACAGATGGGTCTTCTCTAAGTGTCTACAAGTATCTAATAGGTGCCAGACAAGTGTACCTATAGTTCTTCGCCAAAGAAATGTCTCCAAAGAAATGTATGAAGCAAATACGCGATGCCGCGTGTGATCCATTCTGGTTATTCCTTTGGGTTTTCAAAGATTTCATTAACAACCTTTGCTAGATGAGAATGTAATGCTGTTATTTTCTTAATCAAATAATTTTAGATCTTATCAATCCTGAGAGTTTCTTGTTTCCAATGTTCTTAATTACTTGGAAGAGGTCCTCTCCCGAGAATTTCTGAACATGTGCCACTGTTTCCACAAGTTCATCTGTAGCGTCGACTTCAGATTGACGCCAAGACGCGTCGTCTTTGTTTTAGGATCTGCTTTCTTTCCAGATTACTGCCTAAAACGTATCGACATCATCTATTGAAGGAGGGGCAACATTGCCATTCTGTTTTTGAGTCAGATTGCGATAGAACCTAATCGCGTCTGTTTCAAACAACTGATTCTGTACACGGAAATCTACTCTACGTTTGTAACGTTTAATGCGTTGAGCCCATTCTTGGGTTTTCTATTTAAGGTTCTCAGCTACGATAAGCCTTGTTGTGTCATTTTGAATTTCGTTTATTTGTTTAACATAGAGTATATTTCACTCCGAGTATCGGCTATTCGTTTCATCATTATTTCAGCACAAGGAAGTACACAGCTGTTTACTCTGTTTGGCTGTCGGCCGTCGGTGTTCGTGGCTGGTTCCTAAATTTATATGAGATACCAGAGATGTGATTGATTTTGGTAATATCTAGAACTCTACCTTGGGTCTTTACCACCTCATTTAAGACTGAATTCGCTGTCTCTATCACTCTCTTAGCTTTAGCATTTTCTTATACTCTTCAACGGTGTTCGACATTTGAATGGTAGCAGACATTTTCGTTCTATCTCGCGTCGAAGGCGGTTTCGCATCATGTCCTTATTTTGTGATTCATAGACACATTAATTTTTACTCCGGTTGTTTCATTGATAAGAGATGCACCTTCAACAGAACCATCGTTTTCAGGATTTTAGACGGTTTTAAATGTGTATAGTTCGTTAGAGAACTTTCCCCGCATTACCGGCAATGTCAGCAAGTTGGCCTGCTGAGAATTTTCACTGCTGATTATGTATCGTCGTTGACAGCCCAGCTTTGAATCTAGGGTAGGTCTCACGTCTGGGTTCCACTCTCTCCATATCTTGAAAACTTCAATTTCTGGGCCCCCATTTTCGCTTTTGCATAGTAAAAGCACTACATCGCCTCCTTCAATGCATCCCGAGTCCCTCTGGCGATGACTTCCAGCGACTGACAATTCTAGGGCTCTGGAACCGTGGGATGACCAGACATCGACAAGGTGACATTAGCTCGGTTTCTGAGCAGGTATGAGATGTTGATAAAACATGGCACGTTAATATTTATTACATTTCTTGTTCTATCCATTTTTCTCCCTGGTTATAAGGGAAATTTCGTAGGAAGCAAGTTAGAGTTCACAGATCACCCTTAGCAATTGGTTATTTCCTGTCATCCAGTACTGTGGCCTCGGGACATCCCCCGCAAGGCCCAGCCAGGGTCCCTCCGATCGCCAGTCAGCATTACCAAACCCCGCGGGATTTTCACTGACTGCTGAAGGCAGCCTCATTGATGCAGGGTGCTAGCTAATGCAAGATTTGGGCCTTCACTCTAATCAGTGGCCTGGTGTGCCAACACAGTTTCTCTCCCGTACCCTCCATGGGCCGATAACAAGAAGCCCCAAGGTTCATCCTTTCCTCTCTATTTACTTCCCGCTGTGGATGTAGCCGCTCCTAACATGGAGACAGTCACGTTTTGCAGGTGCCCGCTGCGGATCAGACGCTGCGGTTAAGTGTTCGAGATGTCTTTTTGCCGTCTTCATAAATCCGTCTTTCTTCTTTGAAGATGCCGTTGAGGCTCTCTTCTCGAGAACTTCATCTGAACCCTCACTTTCTACCTATTTAGCAAGGGAGGTCCTACCAGCACCTAAGCTACCGCCGAAATAGCTCTGTTTCATGGGAGTACTCAAGCTCCACTGTCTTTCTAGGTGGAGTTGTTGGTGTCGTTGTTGTTGTTGTTGTTGTTATTATTATTATTATTATTATTATTATTATTATTATCATCATTATTATCATTACGCATATAATATATTGAATTATTATATACAATTATAAAATAGTATATTATTATAAGACGTTTTAATATCAATTTTATATAATTTAATGTTTTTTGTTTCAGAATTTAGTAGTACATACAATTACTTCAGAAAATAAAGTACATATGCTTTGGCTTATCCCTCAGTACGTGGTTATGACCATGGGAGAAGTAATGTTTTCTATCACTGGCTTGGAATTTTCTTATTCTCAGGTGAGTTAATCTACTCATTTAAGTATTTCTACATTATTCCCCTATTGTAATATTTGCAGTTTCTAAGGATATTAAATTTCGTTCAGGGCTAAGCGCATGGCCAATGTAGACTTACATCATTTAAAACAATTATGCCACCGCTTATTCGAACGTCGCACTTGATTATGGACAACCCAAGAAGAAGACCCCTCGGACACCGCGACGCGCCGTGTCTCTCCTGTGTCCTCCCATTTTCGGGGTTTGCTCGAACCAGTCCCCGCGACGTCCTCATCACTTTCGGATTAAATATCCTTCCGTGGTGAACATTTAGAACCCAATTATAAGCGATAGAGAGGAGTAGCGAATGCAAATTATTATCAGTAATATCCGTCTTGTAAGTGTGTTGAGCTGCTGGGGTATTTTTAACACTGTTCATAAAACACAGGATCCTATTCTTTCAAGAAATACTCATGCAAGATATCGCATGCCTATTGAATTATTTATATATCGTTTAAAATTTAAAGTAATATACAGTTTGTTAGTAACGAAAAGGTATTAAGACCAAACGCATGGAACTAGAGACTTGCAGATGAGAACTGCGCTTTTGCAGACAGGATTTTGTGTGTGTAATATACGGTTACATCGCAGGAATATCTGTTTACAAATACATGCCTGCAAAAAGGCAGTAATCATCTGCAGGTCTATAGTTACAGGATTTTGCACTTATTACCTTTTCATTGTAAACACACTACAAATTATTATATTTACTTGATCGCCTTCTTACTACATATTAACGTAGTCAAAAGAAAGTATTATAATGCTGCAGCAGAAATTTGCTGTTGAGGGTAGAATAATCGTGTCGACTTCGTGTCGATTTATTTGCGGCTGCTAAGGTCATTACTCTATAAGTGTAATGCATGTTTTTGTCGCGGGAGGGGGCAATGATTGTCCATAATCACTCATTGAATGGCGAGATCCGGCGCCGTCGTTCGTCGGCTTGCGGGCATTTTCCCCAACTAGGCATCTCCCACCAACGGGGTACCGCCCCGGCCAGGACAAGCTCTAATGTTCCCGCTGGTCTCCCGATGTGTGGCAGTGTAGTGCGCACGCACGCGCGCGCGCGCGTGTGTGTGTGTGTATGTATGTGTATGTGAGTGTGTGTAAGTAAGGGGTGAGGATAGCACAAGGAAGAAGAGATCGTACGCAGTCCGTAGCCTGTTTGTTAGGGTAGTACTCCGACTTTCGCCTGGTGTCGATCGGAGAAACCACAGAAAACTACCGATCAGAGCAGCGGGCCGCTCAAATTCTCTCCCAGACAGCGGCTGAATTTGACCCAGCTATGTAGCTAATGTCGAAAATCCTACCACCATAGAGAACCTCCCTGTCAGAGGCACTGCAGTGATCAATTGATGCCTTGAGCCACATTTACCGGTCCTTGGCGTCGGAAGAACGCTGAAGTGGCTGAGGACATCAACATATCTCACTGCTGTTATATGTCCTGACTGTGTCAGGATTCACGCCACCAGCTAGATAGTCTGTCCGTGTGTCCGTCAGTCCGTCGGTAATCAACGTTAACACCTCAACCGCAGTGACGATTTTCTCCGAAAGGAATGAAAATGGAATATGTTCTTTAAAACTAGATCTGGAAATAATGTTATTGAAAATATCTGAAATTCTGAATATTGCACATGCACATGTTCAACATTTTTAAGCTTCGGGAAGGTTGCGTTTAGTAGTGTGTCTTGTGCTATAGGGATAACATAACTTGTGAGTTAACTCTCAGGGCTTGAGTTTCAATCCCAATGCGGAGAGAAAATTGTTGCTGGTTGGAAACATTTTTGTAGGTTAATGAAATATTATCATATTCCAAAAACTTTACAAATAATGCAAAAAGGTGGCACAACTAGTTTTGAAACGTGCTGATTTTCTCATTCTAAATTGTTTGACGACAAAAGTTTATTCAGTTAAAATTCACTAAATTTACCGTCTATCTTGTGTTATTCCTTCATTTCCTTACTTTCTCGTTCCTTCATCAATTGCAATCTTGCGCCGGAATACAGCAATTTTTTGACTGAACAATTCTAATTGGTCCTTGGTAACGAATAATTGGATAAATCGTTTTCTCTATGTAGTCAATTACTTATTTTTTTCTCTAGTCGTGATTTTATATTAAGAATCTCGGACATTGAGACTTTAACAAGAGGGTTTATACAAATCAAATAAAATCACACTATTGTCAATGAGAATTTATACATACAAGTTTTACAATTACTGAAATAATTACCTGTTTACACAACCGTCAAAATATCACTTAACTGGTATTACGATTATCAATTTAAAATGTGTGCATTTTCCAGATCAAAAAATAAATATCCTTGTTTCAACAAAATCATTCAATAGTTATGTTTTATACAAACAATTCAATGTGACGTTAATAATCAAAACTAGTGGTGCTATATCAGCAGACACTTTCTCACACTATTTCTATCATTGCTACTTTCGAAAATTCATTGCCATTTTTGAAAATATATATTTTTTAAAGATGGATTGCATTGAATAAAAGCCTGTATAGTGTACTTTTGCAATTTTCGAAAATACAGTGTGTTCACGGAAATTGGGACCAACACCACTTCTTCCTTTGAACAACACGAGGGGAAATTTAAAGAAAAAATTGTGCTTTTGCTTTCATTAAATTTGTTTTAATTGTTTAAGAAATCTCCTAATTTGATGCAAAACTATATAAAAATTACACATATTTCGAAAACTTGTACATGACATTTTCTGTCTTTGAACAACAAAATTTTTTAAAGAAAAAAACATTTCTCTTCAGTATTGCAGTTGTAGGAAGACACCTAACCAATTTAGAGCTTAAGCAAAGGTTGAAAAATCAGGGATTTCATTGAACATTTCTACGAATTCAATGATGAACACCATTTTTAAGAATTCTCTATGCTATTCAAGGATAAAGTTTATTAAAAAAATTTTGAGCCATTTCTAAGAAAATTTTTAAAATGTAGTTGAGGCTTCATGTACTATACATCCAAAAATTTAAACTCAAAAAGTCACAAGCTCGTTATGAGGGCCACTAGTTTTTATGCTGTAATTGTTTCTTCCCACTTAAATTTTAAATTTGAATTAATGGGTTTTTAAATTATTAATTAACATTAATATATCTTAAAATATAATCCAATCTTTTTTCAAAAATTGGTTTTTCAAATACATTTTAGTACCTAACGCATTATCAAAATTATGTCTTACAAAATGTGTTATTTTTCAGGCACCTCTAAGCATGAAGTCTGTAATGCAAGCTGGATGGTTGCTTACTGTTGCATTTGGAAACTTAATTGTAGTTATAATAGCTGAAGCAAAATTCTTTGATCGCCAGGTATGTATTCATTCATATTTTCTATATCTTCAGAAAATAATAATATAATAAATGATCCTTGTGGGTATAGATGTGTAATAAATTTAAAGTGTAATATTTACAAAAGTACAGGGATTTTTGTGTGTTCTACATAAAGCTGCTTCTGTACTCATTTTGAATAAAAAATGAATAAATAAATCTCATAAAAAAACTTGTAGGTTAACTTTGCGACCACAAAACAGAATTTAAAAATGTAATATAATTTTTAAAAAATATTGTTCAAATCAACCTTGTTTGTAATTTATCATTTATGGGGTGCCAGGTAACACCATATTACTCACTAAACAGTCATACTAATATTGTATCCCTACTTATTATCTTAACGTAAGTGCATCTATTTTCAGCAGGATTTCAATGTTAAAGTTAGAATATTAAGAAGTTAGTCTCTAGTATGACTCTTATAATTTATAATTTTATATTGTGTTAATATTGAAATGTTCATCCGTAGCTCTGGGAGTTTGTTTTGTTTGCTGGACTCATGGTTGTGGATATGTTAATATTTGCTCTTATGGCTATGGGCTATCAATATATAGAACCTCCTCACGAAAGTCAAGATCTGCCACTTGAGTCCACTGAGGAAAAACGAGGAATTGATAACACAACCTTCAAGAGAGATGATGAGTAATGACCAATCTAAATAGCTGACAAATCTTCTGTATTTTTATGTTCATAGTTGAAAGGCTGTGTATTCATATAATATAGAAAATATTTTTTATAAAATTGAAACATAATAGATCTCTTCTAAAGGAAAGTTCAAACAGTTGAATTTGAATACTCAGTGATGTACTAGAGCTTTCAAGATATTTCAAGATAATAGGAGTTTTCAAAATTATTTTATTACATAAGTAATGTGAATCATCAAATTGGTGCAAGGAATAAACCTAGCTTTGAACAAGAATGAGAATAATTTTCTAGATGAAATGATTTTGAGTAATTTATGAAATGATTGTGTTGCTTGCACTTTTTTTATCTTTTTTCATTCAATTTTGATCTCCTAAAAGATGCTTTTATTATTCAAACTCAAATACAAAGAAAGAAATTTTCCAAATCTGCAAACAAGTCATTACATTTTAAAAAGGCATCCAGAAACCAAAGCATTTGACTAAATTTAGTTTTGATTTATTTATATTTTTCCTTCATTATAAATGAATGGAAATTATTGTATTTTATGAAAATCAAAAATATCCTGTTTTGCTATTATTTTATGATGTATATTTACCTTTGGACAAGTCTCTATAGATTAATATTCAATGAATGCCTACAGAATCAGAGAATTATGTGTCATCAAAGAAACATTGGATTTACTTATTTACTTGCCAGACAGATGTATTAGACATAAATGTATGTACAAAGACCAACATTTGCTCTTCAATTGTGATAAAGTGATAATTATAGTGTATTTTTATTTGCTGTGAAGAACCACTAAATACAGTATATTTTGTTTATGAAATATTCCCAGTTTGCTTTCTTATTTCAATTGATTGCAATAGATTTGTACATTCATGTAAAGTGCACTATTTTAAATAATTTTAATTGATTTCTCTTTTAAAATTGATATGCTCCCAGTTATGGAAGGAATTTACAGCATCTTATTACTTGAAAATTCCTTTATTGATAAGTTATTATTTATTTGATTCCATTACAATTTAAAGAAAATGTGTGATTCCTAAATATTCTCAATCCAATTAGATATAAATGTATATACATCACAACACAGTATTAAAAGTATACATTTTTATTCAATATTGCTTTATGGCATTTTTAATGTCATAGAACATTAAGAATACATCAGGAAATCATAATAATATAATTTTTTGTGCAATATATTGACTTGTATACTGCTGTGTTTTGGTACCGTTCAGTGATTTGTAGGGATTGAAGAAAATAAAGATGTTTATAGAAGGGCAATGAATGTGTCAAGAGAATGCTTAAGATATGAATGTGTTAATATGACTAGTCGTTTGTAAAATTATTGTAAATGTAATATTATCAATATGGAAAAATTAAAAATATTTTAAAATAAAGAAAAACAGAAATATGCAAGTATTTTAACTTGAAGTAACATAGAAAAAATGTTTTAGAGGTAATTCAAGTTAGGATTAATCTTATGCCCATCCTTTTCCTTATTCTGATATCGTCCTCATTTCTGAAATATATGTATAAAACAAACATTTTTTTCATATATCAGCATATAATACTTAACCTTTTGACTACCAATAAAGGTCATAATTTTTTTTTTTTATTTGTTTACAATTTTCTTGCATAAGAATCTTCTTTTGGTTTTCTTAGTTATTTACCTCAAATATCTTTTTTTTTTTAAATTAGTTTACTGGCATGTATTGTCATTAAGCCTAAAAATTATACCCGGAATTATTCAACATTGTTGGCATTGAACAGTAATGCTTTTGAAACATGATGTGAACATAAACAAAAGGAGCTTGTGAATGTTTGTTGAGCACTTGTATACAAAATTATAATATAGTATCTGAGTTTGTAGTTTTGAAAGTTGCCAATTTCTTCAGGAATATATGGTCATGTTGGCCAAACAATATACAGAAGAATGAGCAAATTATCTAATTGAAATGGATGAATAACACAATCATATCAAGGGCGACTGGAACACTTGAAATTAAAAAGCAAACACATAAACCTACAAATTACATTTCTACCAATATTATGAATGACATTTCAAGAATGTGTGTCAGGAAGGTGTCTCAGTATCACACCAGATCTTAAGGAAATAAGTCCAGACTGATGTGATAACTTTAAAAAGAAAAATATTTTTTTTTATTTAAAAAAGTATCAAATTTATTACAAAATCATAACTATTGTAAAAATGTTTCAAATGATTACAGTTTGAAGAATGAATGAAAATTTTCTGAAAGCAAATAATGTGACTTTTTGTATTTTTTTCTGATTTAGAAATGTTTCGTATGATTAATCAAAACAATTTTGTAGTGGAGTGTATTGAATTTTTCATCAGGTAATTTATTTTTTAATAAATTAGCCATAACTTCTTTTTATTCTGTTTCCCTCTTAAGAATGTCCCAAGCTTCAGCATTGAACACGAAGTAATGCTTCTTAAATGCACTTATAAATCATGAAATGAAGGTATTCTCTTTGAACATGGTAATTTTGACATTGCCTGTTATCCTTATCGGCCAGGGGCTCGGCGCCGTTAGAATCGAGGACGGTCACCCCTCCAGGAACCTCGGTGTCTCGAGTTGCTTACGCTACATGACTTCACGGAGCATTGAAAAGCAGCCCGGCCGCTATTTTGCTTGCGTTCTTACTGCGCCCACGACACTACGTCTTTGCATCCTCCACCATAGATATATCAGCAGATGGTCGACTAAGAGCGAAGGTGTAATGTATAGATTTGGATTTATTTAGTCAAAAAGTAGTAAAAACTGTATGTAACGTACGGGGGAGGTGATTTGCCCACGTTTTATAGAATCTCTTCCCATCATTTTAACTATAAATTGTTGAAATATGAGTAACAGTTAAAGATAAATAAGTAAATAAATCAAAATTTAAAAATCGCGAGATTAGCAACATTTGAAAAACTAGACATTTTCGTTCCCGAGTTATATAAAACATATTTGCAACGATAAACAAACTGCAGATTTGATTTTTCAGCATTGCTAACAAAATATTAACTTGCCCTTACCTCTACTCCTACCACTACAAGCAAAAGGAGAGTTCAACAAAACGTGCGCGTAGTGAAGCTGCATTTATGTCCAGGAGCAAAACAAGGGATCAGTATTTTCTCAATGGATCAAGGAAACTGAACAAAAACCTGATCGAGATGGGGGTCATTGACTCGAAAACAACATTTTTGTCACAAGCATATTAAGTCTTTACAAAAAATACAATAGAAATGTAAACTAATTCATTATACATGACTGTTCTGTTAAAATAAACATTATTTTTCTTTTTGATGAACACTATAGTCTCCAATTATTTAGAAACAGTTATGCAGGAGAAAATATTTTACTTTTAACTTAAATTTGTGTACCGAATACAATTGTTTAATGTCATCTGGCAAAGCGTTGTCACGTAACGTACATGTATTGTATGTGGATTTCTGGTAGTAAGCTGTTGATACTGACACTTGATGAATGTGATTTCTACGACATGTGTTGTAATTATAAATATCAGTATTGCATGAACATATGTTCCCACCGTTTTGACAAATATTACAGATACGTAAATAAATAGGCAAGGCAAATGGTAAGATCCCAAGCTCAATGTAGAGAGGCTTGCAGGGATCACGCGGATGGCATTTATTCGTTATTCGAATTTTCTTTTGCAATCTAAATGTCTGGGCACTACACGATGATTACACTTTTGATCACATAGTGTATGTGTATTCTTGGCTCCATTGGGAAGGTAAAGGAACCCTCATATCGTAGCCCACACTATCTTGTCGTATTCAGCTAGCATCCGCTTCTTATACCTGCCCATGCGCAGGGAGGAAACGGAGGCCGGCTGGATAAACTGCTCGAATGCATACATTTCTTACCTGTTCAGTTCGGCAGACGAGGAAATGATATCCGTGACTGCCTCTTGATCTTTAAGTCCATCCCAGAACTCAACTAGGTTGAAGGTCTCACGGTGTCGCAGATTCCGGGCATCGTCGCCTAGTTCAACCTGCGGCAGACCTGCTCCTCCGGTGTGAAACCTCGTCGGGACACACCGTGACCACTCAATATGGCATTTTCCGATCTTTACTCTGAGGTTTAGCCTCTGCAGGACTTTTCCCGCCGTGTTAAGGTGGGCCTGTTGCTCGTCTGGGGTCATGGCGAGCAGCGCCAGATCATCCGCGTAGGCGAGCACCGGCGGGGATCCCACTGGACCATTAACATCTAGGTCTCTCAGGACCGTATTTATAACGCAGTTGATTAATAACTCCGAGAAAGGACAGCCGGGCGTATCCCGCAGGCGACAGCTACGGGCCCCGTCGGGCCCTCCCCAGTGAGAACCTTAGTGCTTGCGCCGCGCTAAATGTCCTTCACGAGCGCGAGAAAGAAACCCCGACTCCGGCCGCGTTCTGTGCCATCTCTATGGCATAAAATAATTGTGAGAGTTACTCTCCTACAAAAACACGACCAAAGGTGAACTATTTTTCTAGTCAGCTCAAGCCGTTATAACAAAAGTACGGGCAGACCGATGTTGCTGTTTGGTGTGTCTACCTTCCTAGAGTCAACTAACGGTTAAAGCAACTGAAAATACACACGCCAACATTTAATTTAACAGGCACTCTTTAAAGTGGTGGGTGGTGCAAAGCCACACTCTGTGGTCTAAAGTCACGCAAATGACTATTTCTTTTTACCTATCCATCTAGTATGTGGATTTTTGCGTCCGTATCAATTGCTAATGATCACACCCAGTAATTAAATAAATCAATAATTATAGCGGAAGGAATATATTATTAAAATAATAGGATAAATATATTTTTTTAGGTCAAATTAAAACTCAAGATTTTTCAAAGGGCAACGTCTCGGTGGTTTATTATATTACCTGTATCAAGGACCACACAGAGAAGCCATTAACGTGTTTTACTATCCTACACGTAGAATATAATTCATTATAATATACTATATTCATGTATTTTTGCAACCTTTAAATATGTCACAAAAATATATTTCAATGTATCTAAGGATATAATGTCTATAATTTGAAAATTAATTTAAAAATATTTTATTTACTATTACAACCAGGAAATGTTGGCTTTTGAAACGTCGGAAACACAGAAAATATATTTTATTATTATTCTAAAAGAAAATGGAAAACCTACTTAAAATAGAAAATTACCTTCCACTTGAAAACTACGATTTCCGAAGATTAAACGTCCCTTGAACGGGCGTTGATACAACTACGTGTGCTCAGCCACTACAGCCCACAACTCAAACTACAACGTACGTCAAAGGTTTGGCTTCATTCACAATTCAAACTTAAACGTAAATATTACGTAGCTGAAAAACCTAGAAATGAGCTATTAAGCGAGACCATTCATGATGCCTCGATGTAAGCCGCAAAGCCTTAAACTTAAGACTTCACAAGCATTAAGCGTTTACGTCAAGTGATATGGGAATTGTACCGAAGACCAATCAGAGAGCAGCATGAAAGAAACACACATGGATTGTGGCTATATCATTTCATTACTGTTATATACTGAACTAGTTTGCGAACGGATTGGACGCGACTAGTGAATTCGTAGTAAGAATTTGGGCCATTTTTCTTGTGACTTTAACTTGACCTGACGAATAAAATAAGTACGTTCTACAAATCACTCGTGAATTTGGTACAAGAGAAGTGAAGGAAATGCGAGCTCTAAATCAACAGCTACTCGCATTTATACATAATGACAAATTGATAGGAAAATTAAAGAAAGATCTAGAAACCATGGTGGAAAGATCTTTCCATCATTCAAGAAACGAATAGACAATCGATCAAGCTTCAATACCTTGAAATCTGATTGTCTCAGATGAAACACGTTCCAGCTTACGTTCGTCATTTGTGAAGGCTTGTTTTTTCGTGTACATTTTACTGCTAAGTTTATGGTATTCCGTTACGTTTGCGTTTGCATTGTGAATGAGGACTAAGGCGCGTTTTCTAGCTTTCAACGCGTGACGCTCGCTGGCAGTAAAAGCGTTCGTGGAACGTTCCGCATAAGATATAATTAATATACAACGCACGTTATTTCACCCAACGCTCGTGTCACACTAGCCTTAAAAGGGAAGTGACTTGTGGCCTCAGAAGTATAGATTCACGAAGGAAGTGTCCTTGTAGTTTTCCAAATCTCGTCCCAGGCTGTCATCAGAATGTGGTTTGCATGTTTATGTATTTTGAAGGTTGTTCTAACTATATTTGTATCATGATGAGAACATTCCCACAGAGCAGGCAGCATGTGAACCAGTATCGACTGGTGGAAACAGGACTTAAAATATTTTCGTCTTAAATCTCAAATTGTTTTGGATTACAATATTTATATGAATATTGTCAGTAAAACATTTAGAAGAGAATTATTTTGTTTGGACATATTAATTTTCCAGCCGTGCAATCTGAGAAATTCACTCTCGGACCCGGGATGGGGTTTCTTTGATTACAAGACATTCAGGAGTTAAATTCAAATAATTAGGGTTGGATAATTAACTGTTGTCAGAATGAAATAAAATACACTTTATTAACATACATTTTTATGCTACATAATTCACATTCAGTACAAATATATAGTATAATCACTTTCATTTTATTCGCAGAGATATTTATATCACATTCTCCATAATCTGGAAATGCCATAGTAATAATCAATAATACATTTTTTTGGGGGGAAATGTTAAGTTCGTAAGGTTAATTGTTCATAGGAAAGTGGCGAACAAGAAACTTCATACTCGCCCATTGACAAAATTGGAGGGTTGAGACGCCACTTCCCTTTTCTCTAGTCTAGTCAAGGTCCCTCTGAGTGTGCACACGCTGGTTAAGGCACAAAGGAAATTATCCTGGGTTAGTAAATCGAATTGCAGGTACTAGCAGTGATATCAGTCTAATATAAGTTGTCTAACGTTCCCAATGAGCAGGACGCAAAATATAATTACTGTTCGTTCTTAAAAATATCCAAAGAAACAGGTAAACCATGTGGTATTCTCTACTGACCGAAGGTATTTACAGTCACATTAACACATCATTACGTTTACCAAATTCCTTAAGAAACATTTATATTCATTCTCAGCACAACGTTCAGAATTTGGCATATTTATTAAATGTGATCTTGAAATTACGAAGCATTTCACCCATAAAAAAATGAAGCATGGATAATGTAACAGGTTATAGAGGTATTACCTAATTTCACAATCAATGAACAATTATGTCATTAATTCTTTTTCATGCGACAATAACTACACTGGTTACTCTATAGGCGATATATGAAAAATGAACCTTTAAGTCGTTCAAGATTAGACACTCCTATGATGAAAACCTTCAGTCAGCAGATCTTTGAAAATGTATAATTCTTCCTCAGCGAAATAGAATTTAATGTTTATGAAATGAATAAATGTGAACGAACCACCCTGAAAAGTGGCATAGCCAGAAATGTAAAAACAATGGGATCAAAAATATCATATTTTAGTTATTATGAATCTCTAAATATGGTGTAATTGACATGTTTTAATTTTAATCGTAGCTAGTATCGAACGTCAATTTTTTATTGAATTCACGAAATAAATGGGTCCCAGGTCTTCCAATTAAGTTACTATCTAGTGGCTCTTTGCAATGCATTTATTGAAGTATTATCATACTTGTATGAAGTGCTTTTTCAGTTGCATGATATCATACGTCTTCATTCATTTCAAGTTTGTTTAATTCAAATTATTAAATAGCCACTTTACTGGCATTCACATTCGGTTTTCTAAAATGACTATATTTTTAGAGACTCAGTGCACTAAATTATGTGGTCCAAGTCATTTTCTTCGGCTAGTCCACCTCCCTTGGGCGCCAATTCTACAACGAATTAATTGCATGCAATTTCCCGTTTCAGTAGTTTGCACTATTCAGGCCCCTAGAACTCATCTCTGATGTATCCGAACCTCCAATGAGCAACTCCAAAGAAGAGGTACATGCTTTCTGGTTGGCAGGTGCCTATTAACACAGTTTCTGTAAATCAAAACTTGCATAAATGATACATTTTAATGACTGCCATACAGAACGCTGATAACAGCTCGCTCTATTTACTCCATTGTGTCCATTATTGTAAACAGTTCACGTTCGTGTTTATTCCACATGCCTTAGTCCAGCAGGATTACATTTTAATCATTTGGAAGAGACTAGGTAAAGTACATGGTATATTAAAATGAGGAAGCCCAATCGAACAAAATTTTCTTTGCAAATTCACAAATATTCATCGTGGTTCATGGTAAGTTGCCACCACTGATATTTCTGAACTCACTAATGATATTTCTCATGAAATCGTGGAGGGGAAATTCACGCCATCAATAAAGACATAATATAATGTACGAGTGCAAATGATAAAATATGGTAGAAAAGGGGTCAGTAAACACAGACTGTCTGTTGGTCAACATTGGGAAAGTCCAGGGCTGCCAGAGCGGGGCAGCAGAGAACAACGGAACATTTTGCTAATCTCGTAATCGAAAAGCACTAGAAATTATCGCTTACTTGTATATTCTTCGTTCGTGCATGTTTAAGATGAAATAGGCTTTAAGAGATTAGGCTGGGAGAGAGAGGGAAATGCAGACTTAAGTGGTCAAGTCGCGAGATGTCTTAGAAATCTAAGAGTGTCTAAACCACTCACCGAGGAGCTCTCCGCTCCATAGCGCTGCCGTGTCACGAGGCAAGCGACCACGAGGCTTGAGAACATCCAGAGCCTGCAGACGACATCGGCACTACATAAATTGTTAAAAATATATTGAAGTTTAATGATAATTGCTTGATAATTTACATCTGTTTAATATTAACTTATTCTGTCAATAACGACTATTTAACGCAACAAAAAGAACAAAATACATTGAACTATTACAAAACACAAAAATGCTTTATTCAACAACGTATCGATCTTTTGTTGGGGTCTTCATTACTTTGTCTTTACAAATATCGCTCAAGCCATGCCTTTCTCACCAACTGTCTTCAAGGAGCAGTTTTCTCACTTGTTCAATTTTTCGTAAAGACAATCCAATAAAGTTCTCCAATAAAATGTCGGAACGTCGTTTGAGAAAACCATTTTTGTATTGTTGAAATAAACCGTTAAAGTAGTGTATTATGAGGATAAGTATCTGCACCCAATGTTTATAATTGATCACAACAGTACGCAATTTAAAATGAGACAATTTTTTAACACGGGTAGCTTGTCCTTGGTGTACTTTTTAAATGTAGTTGGTCCATCAAAGCACCAGCTTTCTGTTACACTCAGGAAAATAATTTTTATTGAGCAGCAAGCCATGGATGCACTATTTCGTCTAGTTGATAGGCAAATCTTCGGCCTCTTAAAGCATTTTAAAGTGGGCCAAACCGATGGAAATTCCTGGTCTGGCAACAAAAACATGGGAGAGCGGAGAGTGGTGCAGCCATGTTTACGTCACAACTTAAACGAATATTAGGTGATAACGCTAAAATGTACAATACACAGTGAACGATGTCATCTTGAGGCTGGTAAGTGCAGAAAGTTGTACAGTCAATCTGCAGACAACTAGAACGAACGTGCAGAAACTTATTGACTTATCCTCGTACTTTGTTTTCCATTTTGGTTTGTTAAATGATCGTTAATGATGATATAAATATATTGAATGTTGTTATAATGTTCAGTACACTTCAAAAAATCCACTCTGCACATGTATATGATTATCAAAAATATTCTTCGAGTCGCAGATCCGTAACCGTTAATCCTACAAGGAGATTTTTAATTTTTAAAGCTACCTATATTGTCGGATTGGATGTTGCAGAATGTAGTAAAACGGAAGCTACGTTGATTTGGCGTTCGGAATGTCGATGCAAAAAAATTAGTTAGCTACCATTTTGCAGAAAATTTTAGGCACGCTAATTTTTGCGAAAGTGAATTATTTCTGAACACAATCATCAAAGAGCTTTGAAGAGGATCGTAATTCGAGACAGAGGAATAATTCAAACATGAACGGTCATTTACAGATATCCACAATCTCTGAAAATATACGAATTTAATAGAACAAGACATTTACGCAATTTGATCACAGGTAGATGTGAAATGTAATTTGGGTGGTCTGTTACTTTTTTAAAGTATACTGAACACTAAATACAATTTAGTACCTCATTACAAACACGTATCACATTGAAATACCCAAAATTGAACTTACACAGCTGTATTAACAGCTTTAAAATCATGCACAAATGTGTTTCTTGTATTAGGTTCTAGCTACTGATGTTCCAGTATCATTTTATCAGAAAGCATTCTTAAAACGCAAAATATTTTCCATTGAATTCATGCGGAGAGTGGGTAGGGGATGAGCTCGGCCCTACTTGTAATTTGTTCTTGATCCGCGTTAAGTTTTTTGTTGTTATTTGATATGGGACCTATCCTGAGAGAGAAAGAAAAAGATAGAGAATGAGAAAGAGAATCGACAGCGTGACAACCACAGTTAAAATGGTTGTGTGAACGTCAGTCTGTTTGTCAATTTCTTAACATTAATTGATACATTGAAATATATCCCGACATGCCACTATAAAGTATTAATGACAATTTGTAAATCAAGGTATTAGTATGTAAGCAATATTGGAAATGTTAAAACTTTATTTCAATTCTTTATTAAAATAGGAATTTTTTTAACACAAGTCTATTACGTTAGGAGTTTTAAAGCACGTTTATCAACGATATGTGCAATTCAGGTCTCGTAGAAGATATTGAAATATTTCTTGGACCCGTCAAACACATGATCATTTATGAACTCATCTCAAAAGAAGTTTCTGCCTGGTAAATGTGTATGCATTTATAATCCTTCTAAACTTTCAATTTAACACTGATTCGAATCTAAAATCGATACTTTGTTTCGCAAATTTGGCAAGCATCGTTCCATGTGAAATACCAAAAATAGTGGCCCAACATTTCATTTTTTGAAAATTTCAAATATTCTAACATAATAAAAACATTACCGTAAGATTTTCTAAAGTTTTCTAATAATCTATTTTAGAGGTATTAAAATCCAACCCGCCGTATGAAAACAAATCCAACGCAAAATGTTTAGGCCTCTTCTTTCATGACTATCAGAAGCCCCTTAGTTTACTTTGAAGTTTAGCGGGACTAATAGACAAAATGACAAATCGCCCAATCCTCAGAAAGGGCACAGCCTGATGAAGGAAATATTGCATTTATCATGCCAACAGCTTTTACTAGAGAGATGCCCTGACCAAAGTGGAAATGTCACATCAGTAGTAAAACCGACGTCATTCCAGGATCATCGACTTCGGTGCAGACGTTTGATTTATATCAGTGATGGCAAAGTTTTGAGTCTTGAACAAGCTGCAGCTGCACGTCTCTCGACAAAAACGTTTGCTTAGGAAACAGCAGTCCCGCCGATCGCTGGACAAGGG
>BOPP01000292.1:452332-483260 GCA_017312745.1 Gryllus bimaculatus | reverse complement strand
CCCCGCCTCCGCGTCCGCAGCCGCCAGCTCGGCGCGCGACAGCCGCTCCACCACCGCCGCCGCGTAGCAGTCGCCCAGCATGTTGTTGGTGGTGCGCACGCGGTCTCTGCAACACCAACCGCCACGTCACTCCTACTCTATCGTTCGAAAGTATAAAGGCTTATCAATACGACTGACGGCGCTTCAACACCCAAGGTTATTGCGTCTATTTCGAAACAACTTAGAACATGTCCACTGTGACGACGATTAGCTAATTTTTTTTTTTTTAAATACAAAGTATAATCATGTCTAATTTATGGTAAAGTAGTGAAAGATGTGGTAGACGCAACGCTCCTCCAAACCCATTGGGGGGCGTTGATCGCTTCTCGCTTTTTGGAGTAATTCTCCTTAAATTGCTGCACGGGAGTTTGCATTAATTACATAGTCTGTCACGTCTCGTCTCAGTCGGTTGTGAAGAGGACCACCAGGTAGCATCTCCGCGCTTCTCTCTTACGCGCTCCTGCGTCACTACCCAGCGGCCAGAATTTGAAAGGAATAAGGATAGGGGTAAGGTTTAGGACGCTTCACAGGAGGTGGACTAGCCCCTGGGAAGTATGCAAACTCGTTTTGTCGTAACAAATTTCTCATGAGATAGTAGAGGTAGTGTGGTACAAGAGAGACTGGCGAACACAGTTAAAATTTATTGATAAGAAGCCCAGTTATTTCCTCCCCTGTGAAGAAGTTACATATTTAATTTTTCTACAGGAAAATGTTCGCAGCCAGAGAATTCGTCCTTGCTAAACACACGCGTCTAAGAAAGAGCGGTGTTAAGGCGATACAGTCTTACCTTATCGCAGTGGGCTAGGGCATGCTCTACGGTAAGACCTGTTCGGTATCTATCGTACATGAAAGATGGGACATTAAGGGAAAGTGACATGCCAGCTGTTTCACGAGTGGTTGTCCGTGGATTGGGACACCGTGCGTTAGTAAAATTCAAACCCTATTCTATTGGCGAAAGGTGAATGCAAGTCGAAGACATGCAGTGATATTTTGTCCGAGTCATTTTTAATTCGCGACTCTAAAAACTGGTTACGCAATGTAGGCAAAATCCCCCTTTCTAAAAGGAGTTGAGCTATGCGTGAACAAAATTGAAAGAATGAAATAATGATTGCGGTTAAAAGCGGTTACCATAAGCGAAATTAGAAGTAAAACTATTTCTTGATCGCATTTCGAACCCCACACACCAAGATATTCGTATTCTACACATCCCATTTCATACTAATAATTAAACAAGACAAAACCTTTTTGAAACAACCAAGCAACTGACCTACTCGCAACCAATCATATTGAGTATATCAAGTTGTTTTAAATGTGTGCACACATTTTTTATCTGGACATTTCGTACCTTTTCTAACATGCATATCTGGCGCAGATTTTTCACTTTACACTCTTAATCTTTTTCACGCCACAAAGAAAAAGGTTTTGCAGTTAACATACGAGATCGTACAACGGTAATTGCATTTTCGCGACAATACAAGGTATGTAAAACGGTACAAACTAGAGTTTTATACGCTCTTAAACCGAATTACAAATGTGCGGATCCATCAGATGATTAGAACTATCTGCCACCATATCATTAACAACGCAAAATCAGGACTCAAAGCCCGCAACATGAAGGGAGCGGGTAGTCACGATACTCGAATAACGCACCGCAGCTGTCTCTCACCTTGCTTGCTGCTTGAAAAATTAGTTCATTGAAGGTGTCATGCGTCTGTGCCATCGCCTTCCTCACCCCACCGCCCCAGAACCGCATGCACAATTCGGGAGAGTTTTTTCTGCAGCCAAAACTGGCCGTCTACCCCCCCCCCACTCCTTCCTAATCTCCAAATGACTCTGCGTGTGCGCTAGGCACTTCTAACGCTGTTTTCGGAGAATTGTGCATGCATTAATACAAATGTGCTGCCTGTGTCGCCTGCAACTTTCTTATATACTCGCAGCTCAGCTTAAACAAATTTAAGTGCAATATTGTTCGATTGTGTTGATACTACGAAAAATCTTAGGGCGTACAATAAATGCCAAACATGCTCTAAATCTTCGTGACTGTCCTACGATACCTAAGATTAAACCCGAAAGCCATACAAATCAAAAGCGAGCAAATTCAAAGTGGTGCAAAATTAGGCTCAAGGATTCACTCGAGGCAATTTGTTTCTCAGCTACTGGAGAAATCTACTCAGACTAAATTGCATAAGCTCTAAAATGTAATCTGCAACACTTGACTTTTAAAATACACAACGTAGTCTGATTTTTAGATAAAATTTTCAATAGCAATGTAAACAAATTAGTATTCCGCATTGCCCTAGAGTACATTTAGATAACCACAGACGTAACAGTTTCAATTTAGCTATTTATATTTTGCATTATTAGCGTTCGCACTTCTCAGAAAATCAAACATATTGCTTCAACGGAATTGTACTTACACGAACCAATCGACCGCAAAAAGAAGTGGCACATCACTCTGCGGTGCATCTAGGGTAGCCAGAACCATAAAAATGAGTACCAGCGCAGCACTCGGCACGCTGGCTGAGGAAAAACTGGCAGCTGTTGCCGCCAAACTGAAAACAGGAAATTCTTTAGTTAGCACTTCTCCAGATCACTTTCTTTCTTACCGCCAGAAATTCATATATCTACAAAACTCAAAATAAATTTAATTTTGGAGTAATATAAAAGTACTTTTTTAATATGTTTTTTTTCTGCAAAGACATAGTTTCGATTTATTTGTTTAGTGGGTTATGTTAAAAATTACATTTCACCAACGAATTCGAAATATTCGCAATCATTAAGATCGGTTCAGTATCTTAAGACAAGTAAGCTCTAAGGCTCTCCCTATTGGCTGCCTCCTCTCAGCAACTATTTAATGGCCATAGAAAACATGAGCATCATTCAATTAACAAATGGTCGGTTTGTAAGTGAATTCATGTACCGTTGAATTTATTTAAGACCGATGTGCATATCATATTGGGTTTCAAGCGACGTGTAGAAGTAGCAATCGGGTAACCTGCGCGTGTCCATCGTTTTGGAAAAGCGAGGTGTCATTGGACGTGTGTGTCTGCTGGTGAGGAAAAGGCCATTTTTATTGATTTCCTGATGGAATAAAATTTTGTTACACATGTTCTCACAATGCAACGCCCTTAACCAGGGACTGACGAGAGGTTGCTCAGCCATCGTGTAACCTTGAGCCGTGTAACCTTAGCTTGAAACTGTTAATTCAAATTAAGAATTGTAACTTATGGATAAAATGAGTCGGTATTGTACAAATTAAGGTGCGTTATAAGCACTTGGAAAAATGATTAAATGCGTTGCATATGACGAGGCTACGTCTTAAAAATTAATCGTTTTGAAACTGTGACGCTTTTGGTGTTTACCGAGTTCATACTGTACCAAGACCAGTAATTGAATTGAATTGAATTGAATTTGCCTTATTTTACGTGGCGAGATTCGATTCGAGATTCGATTCGAGATTGATTCGATGTAAAGAAATTGTACCCATTTTTAGATCACATTGAGCAAGCATTGTAATTTACCGCAAGCGGGAAAATTGACCTAACATTATTGTCCAGAACACTAATGTTTATAGAAGTCTTCTTCATCAAAATTTCAGGAATGCAATTAATTATAAAACTGGCGTACTCGTGCCCTGTGTTTTTTCTTCTTTCTTGTGCCAGTAAGAAACAGTTTGTTCATTTCTTTTGTGTCATTCGCATCTTCAAGCCAACACGAACTCGTATTTATTACACTTATGTAGCGCTGTGACAAAAGTTTAAACAATGAAATGTTAAAGCCAAATCATAATGTAGTTTATAGATTAAGAAAATAGCGCGCGGCAATGGTGTAGCGGTTAGCGTATCGAACTGTTATACCCAAGTTGGCGGGTTCAAACCCGATCGAATCCGTGGATTTTAAAGGGCGAAAAAAATCCTTCGTACGCCTTCATTCGGAAGTAAAGCCGGTTGGCCCATGTTAGTAGATTTACTTGCATGCAAAAGATCAAGCCTAAGTTCCAATCTCCTTTTTCTCGCCCAAGAAATACCTCCTTTCTCTGGTAGTTGGTGAAAGGAGCGTCACGAAATCTGCGTGGTCAGACGAAGAGCAGACCTTACGGCCTGAGTCTCGCCAAGTAAAATAAGGCATTAATTGAAGAAGAAAAAGAAGCAACACTACAGCTATGATGTAAATATCATTATGTTTATTTTATTTACGGGAATTAATTCACAACAATTTTCAGGAGAGTGCGACGTATGTGTGCTCCACGTAAAATTTTACGCTTTACATCGCACATCCTGATAGTGGTCTCAGAAATATTTTCCACTAGAACGTATATGAACTTCTGTTACTTTCTTTGTGTTAAGCAGCTGAAGTCATTACAGCTATTTCATCTCCTCTACGAGACACTTCTTTAGAATTTAGGTAATTGTGGAAATAATTAAATTTCTCAACCGTATATCATTCCTTTTGAAAACATAGATGTACAAACGGAGCCCAATTATCAATTTTCTGTTCTTAAGTTGTCGAAGTCGCAATGTAAGATATCTTCATTTTAGTCATGAATTTGACTTCCTGCGACGGCGTCATGAAGACAGCCTTATCACCACAATGGATTACGAAGGAAGGCATTGGTAGGGCTATGAAATGTTTACGTCTTTGCGTAGAGGCGTCATTGAAGTTCCCTGAATGCCTCAATTACATCTTTTCCGACGTTTTTGAGACTATGTAAATAGCTGGCACGAGAAAATGTATAGTTAGAATCCTTAAAACTGGCTCCTCTGGTTGTTTCTGCTGTTACCTCAATAGCAGTCGCTTAAAGCAATCGAAAAATGATGATGCATACAGTACGTAATCCTTCTTCCTTTGTTCTCATTCTTTTCCCTGTCACGACGCAAAGGAACACGCGCATGTCGGAAACTCCAGGAGAGCGTTAAGGTACGAGTAAGAGCGGTGTCCCCGCAACATATGTTTGACAGGAAGGACGCGGAGATCTTTTCACTATCAAGTGATAAATTACGTACACTGTTGGTACGTGGTCGCAATCATGAATATCATGAATATTCTGTGATGTGTACTTTATATACTTTTGTCTAGAAATTGCAACGATTTGAACTATATTGAAAGTATCGATTTTTCTAATACTCCTAAACTATTATTCTCATTAACTTACGTTATATCATATGACATTTACTTGCAGACTGCAGATTTTCCGTACGAGAAGCTAATTAATATTTTATGCGACTGATACTTCTCTTTCCATTAGTAATCAAGTCGCAATGATTGCAATTTCGTATTATAATAGTTTAAATCATTTTACATTAATATTAATAGGTAATGCACAAAAACTAGTAGTTCAGTATTCTCACTAGAAAAGGGGAGTTTTTTTCCATTACACCTGCCTATTCAATAAGCATATTCAATTTTGCCTTGTAGTCCCCAACTCCTATAGACCTCTTTGTTTCTTCCCGCATTTTTCTCTGAAAACACTATGTACTAAAGTTTCTAGGGTTGACTGACTTCTGAAAAAACTGTGTTTGGAGGTTATTGGCGCAGACTGGGTGCCTAGAGAAAGCAAACGAGGTAGTATGTGGCCCATTGTAAAAATTAGGCAAACATACATTTATATTATTATTTCTTTCAATCTATTAAATTGATATATTTAAACTATACTCTTATCCTTTGGTGCTCAACTGTACACAACGGTTCTTACCGAAATTCGAAATGTCACAGATCGTAATATCACACGTAAAGTGACAGACTTAATTTTGGAAATACAATAACTTGCAAATTTCAAGAAAGATAAGGTGCGGAAAAAAATAATTTAAAACAAATGTTCAAATTCTAAGAAAAAGGACGAGACGCATTGGGCTTTATTAGGGGCGCCCAGAGAAAACCAGCGGCCTGGGGCAGCTGATCCAAGGGAGCCTCTTATTTCAAAGACAAATTCTCTGCTCCCCCAATTCATAAACATAATTCATTTCCCCATGGATCTAAAATAACTTACAGCGATAAATCTAGATTAGAGATAAATATATTTTTCATCTTTTGAATGTGTGAACAAAATCGGAGCCCCAATGAAGTCGGGGCCGGGGGCAAGTTGCCCCGGCTCCCCCCTCCCCCTTCTGGACGCCCCCGGGGGCTTCCCTGGGCCAGCGACAGCGCCGGGCACTCACCAGAGCGTGATGGCGTCGCCGAGGGAGAAGGACACGCCGCTGAGCTGCACGAGGAAGCCCGACGCCACGGCCACGAAGAGCGCAGTGCCGTCCATGTTGATGGTGCAGCCGATGGGCAGCACGAAGCGCGACACCCGGGGGTCGATGCGCGCGTCGCGGTCCATGCAGCGCAGCGTCACGGGCAGCGCCGCCGCCCTGCACACGCGCACCCGCTCACGCCCACGCCCGCGCCCCGCCCCGCTCCCGCACCCAGGGCCCGACGAAGGCTCCCTCCGCTAACAAGACTAAAACATCCGATTATGGGACCGAAACATTGTGAAAATAAAACCAGAACTTGTCAGTTCAAAAATTAAAAAATTCAAGTCTTAAATGAAATATACATCTTACAGCTTAAGTGCCAAAATGGCTAATTCGCACTTTACAGTCTTTTTCGAGAGTAAGAGAGGATATTAAATGTATGTAATCAAAACAATTTTGAAACAAAACTGGGACTTTTCAATTTACAAATTTAAAATTCAAGTCATAAATTAAATATATGTTACAGCTAAAGTGTGAAATATGGTTAAATCGTAAATTACCCAATTACAACCCACATCAGGCAAATGGTTTATATAAAGCTGAATGAATGACGAGGAGAGCATAATTTCGTACCTGCTCGTGTTGGCATTGTTGCCACACGTGTGCGACAGCCAGTGTCGCTACAAGCAGGTTGGCCTAAAGTAAGGAGGCTGTCCGAGTATGGTACGAGGTGAATTGCGGTTCGCGAGAAGTAAGTTGGTTTCTGACTTGGGTGCCATGCAGGCATTTGAAATTATGCGCTGCCCAGACTTCATGCCATAAGTCGCGATGGCCAAAGGCCGGAGCGTTGTCGCGCCAACTCGGAAATGCGTAGCGAAGCACCCACAAAGGTATTCCGCGAGGTTACGTCAAGTTCGCTGGTATAGTGTAAATCGAAATATACAACTGATACACTGGAACTCGAAACCACACGCCTTTACTCTCGGTAGCCTTAAGCATTTCCCACCAGCAGTCTGTTCGATTATTACATACTGCGATTATTACATACTACCTCGTCATCGTAATGGACTTCTACAATATCTATCTCCTACATGCTAATATTCATATCATTAGACTGAAGTTCGAAGAATGCTTCGTTGATGTTTCTACTTCGTGCTAAAGTCATCCGGCTGGCATAAATTCACCCATTTTAAATAACGTGAATATTAACCGGCAAATTGGCGAATTAGCCAGATTTGAACATAATCTGTCGGCCAAAAATATAAAATGTAGTTTAAAATAACTTTCGTCTACAATTTTTAATAGTTTTTTTAATCTATATTTTCTGAATTCTGATGTGTTTTTTTTTGTTTCGGTAACAAAGTAGTTAATTAATCTGATGAATTTATGAATCATCATACAATTTATGAATTAATTTTGTGAAAACTTATGGGGCCCTACCCAGCGGGGGCCCTAAGTACTGCCCTTAATCTACTTGTGTATTAATACATAATTGACCACAGCACGCCGTCATGGAGCCCAGGCCGGGGGCACAGGGTGACTGGGCGGAAAGAAAAAGAGGGAGGAAGCAGGCCCCACACACATCAGGAAGTAGGGATGAGAAAGATGAAACGAAAGATGAGCGAGGGGTCGAATGAGAGAGTGACAGAAAGAAGGATCAGAAGAAGGACGATTTGTCAGCAAAAGGAGACTTGTAATAAGCGGATGGGTTAGAGGAGTACAAGAGAGTAAGAGATTCAAAAGCTAGAAATTTGGAAAAGGAGGAAATAAGAAGGACAATACTGCTCAAAAAGGGCAAAGAGAAGAAAGAAAAGAGGTAAATGAAGAGGGCAGAAGAAAGGGAAATGAAGAGCAATTGGTGCAAGTTGCATATATGAAATATAAACTGAGCAAATTATGACAGGAAATGAACACAATATGGTGCCTAGATAGAGCGTGAAGAAAGGATAAGAAGTGGAATAAGCTTGCAAAATAGAAATGTTTTATTAGTAGCACAAAAAATACGTAAAAATATACAATTTATGAAGTCGAAGATCTATAAGATTTATTGTTTAATATATTATTATTATTATTATGATAATTTAAAGTTACTTATTATTTATTATGCAACCAAATATTTCAGAAAGGAGTGAATGAGCGTCAAAATACATTGCTGTGTCACCATATCTTCTCAGAGTATAAAAAAGTCATTCGTATGACGATGTAAAGAGAATTCTCTTACATCTTGGTTCGTACCTACAATAATGCCTGTGGAAAATACATGGACATCCGAGTCATAAATTTTTAACATTTATCGACATTATATTTTCCAGAAATAGATCAGATAAATCTGAATATCAGTAACACATGAAATATGCACAGCATATATTTTCTTCTTGTTGATCCTCTTTTCACCTGCCGTAATAAATATGTATTTATAGATCCAATCTTAAATCATATTATCAGAGATGTTCCAGAGACCACATCTTCAGTTATCACAGCAACAACAGCACTGGGCAATCGTCATCTGAAAAAAATTTAACTTGGTTCTGACGAGCCAAAGCCTCTATCAATTTTCATTCAAACAGGCTCAAAATCTGAAGAAACCAAAATTAAAAGTTCTTCTATGGAGCAGTTATTTTTCACTGTGTACTGAACTTTTGAATTGGAGTGTGGTCCTGCCCATGATGGAAAGATGATGTCCATGATGGTCTCTTTCCACCATGGTCCTGCCCAGGAAACACACCAGTGAGACAAGATCGCCTATGTATGGAGCTCTCTCAAGGACATTGAAGAGACTGTAGTGTGCAAAGTTCTCTTCAACTACTGGTATCACACAAAAAATTGATATCAACAGAGTGTCTCTCTGACTTGGCCATTTGACCTCAATACTGATGTGAATAACAATAGATCTTGAACTGCAAATTTGATTTACTTGAAAATTTTATTTGCCCCTGACCTATATTCATAGGAAAATGTATTCTAATCCTCAATATTTACAATCGTTGATATTTTATAGGCTATAATGTACAAACAAACCAATTTAAAACTTAATAAGAAGACATCTGTTCTTTATAATGTTTCCAGAAGGTAGAACTGTTAAAAAGTGTGGTCACTAAGAGACAAGTTTGTCAAGGGTGCTTCTACTAGATTCATATTAAGTATTCATACAAGTATATTCCTTGTAATGCTTTTCTTAATATTAATGCTTGCAATTCTAATTTCAGTAACATAATCTAGTGACTGAGTAAAACTGCATCTTACTTCCACTTATTATGATCATATAATAATAAATAATCAATAAAATAGGCCATAAAATGATGGAAACCGTGAAGAAGAGAGAAGAATCATCATTAGTGGCTCATAATTTTTGTTTGGCACTACCACAAATACCTAAAATGGTAGGAAGGTATGTTCACCACCATTCAGATAATTAATGACAGATTTGGAGAGAGAGAAATTCGTAAAAAATTTGGATGGAACGCGATTGTTCTTCTAATTACACGATTATGTGAGAAAACTATATTTCAGAAAGTTGGCAAATAACTCAATTAGAAGTGCTGCAAAAATTAGGGTTGAACTAAAAACGATTTAAAACTTAATATCAGGCCATCCCTACTTAGAAGATTTGGGGTAGTTTTGAATATCATTGTACGAATGTCAGGCAAAACTAATTCATTAATGAAGAAAACAGAAGAAAAAATTGTAGAATATTTTAATCATGATAAGACTTGTTCTATAGAATTCTGAAATGAAGTTTCATTTCTTGATGAAAAAAAAGAAATTTTCAAGAATTATCATAATCCAATACTCAATCATTACAATACACACAGTTGGATTTGATGCAAGATAATGATCAATTACATATGGCCTGAATTCCAGATTGTGAAGTATTTATAATAATCCCAAATCCATTTTCACACCTCCACAGCCCTGAATATCAAATCAAATCTAGTGTTCATGGAGATACATTATTTACCATAACTCTATAAAAGAAAGATCTCTTCAGAAAATTTCTACACGATACTATTTTAAAAAGAAATGGAGGAAGATAGGTTGAAGAACATTACCAAACTTGTTCTTTCTATGCTGTCATGTCAGAAATTTGTCATCAAGTCAACATTCAGGTCAAACTAAATATTTAATAGCAATACAGTCAATAACTATGGAAAAACAGAGTATGAATTTCTTTTATGCATTTCAATTTGATAACTTTTTTATTTACTTTTACTTTTAGAACCTAATTTATTATTGATTTCAATATTTTCAGGTTATTTATTTATAAATAGAACATGAAGGTAATACAATTTTGTTTTACATTACATGATTTAAAAAATTTTTTGTTACATTGTTCACAGTACAAATACATTTTCCAATGATTGTATTTGGGCTCTGCATATTTGTAAATTTTTATTTTTATTTTTATTTTTTACTTTAGGTTAAATCATTTTTAGAAATCATTCAAAAGAGGTACCATTTTTTACTTAGTCATAGCATTGGACCAAATACATCCAAATTTTATTTTCTTAAATAAGTACAATAGAACCTTGTATTGTGAGCATAATCTGTTCCAGAACACACACTTGTAATTCAAAATATTCTTGTAACAAAGAGTTTTCCCATAAGAAATAATTGAAATGCAGAGGATTTCATTCGGTATACAAAACTATTGATTCATGTAGAATGATGCTCTGGTGATAAAATTTTCTGGACATTATAGTAAAAATACCTAGCTGAACCTTACATTGAGAGAGACAATTGAGTTTAGATGAAAAGAAGTGTATTGTATGGCAACACTGTCACCTCTTGGGTCACAAGAATTTTTTGTGGCCACTTCAACTAAAAATCAACCCAAAGGCTGTTTTAATTATTCTATTAAAAATATTGGTTTTGATATAATGCTTAACTTCCATTTAATCAGATCAATATTTCAAGTATTTATTGAGGTACTTATTGTTACATATTAATTTTTACTGATGACGTTCAGAGCTGGAAAGTTAATACAAGTTTTAAGCCCTGAAAATTGCACACAAATATGCTATCAAAATTTTGGAATATGCATAGAAATGTCAAAACTCTGCATAATTTGGTTATGAAAACATAAATTTTGCAATAACTTTTATGTTTTTTACCCCCTACAGAAAGTGTGTGTGTGCAAATTAAAAACTGATCATCTATTACTGCACTGCACTTCTTATTCTGTATTAGAACACAAAGTATCATAACAAATGATGTTTAAATTTCCTGCTCTTAGAGAGCATCTCCTAACAGATAAGATCTTTTATTCCACAAAAGGCCTTTCCATGTCACATGATGTGATGGACGCATATTTTTATTTTGACATGTTTCTGCTGGATACATTCTCTGAAAGGTAAGTACACAGGGAATGTATTTTATCATTTATCCATTCTATTTATTTGATACCACAATAAATTTTGCTTTCCAGCCCAGACTGTCATTCATTTAATTGTTTGTAAACACCTGCTTGAATCGCGTTTGAATTACTTAATAATTTTTATTAACAATAAATGTGATATTTTAGGCATAAAATTAAAATATGCCAACAAATACTTCTGTGTGCCCAACACTTCTAAAATATGCAAACTATGCATTATATGAAAAAAAAAAAAAAATGTTATCTCAGATTCAATATTTTCCCACAAAACTGAGGTTTTAAGTTTCAGAGAAATATGATTATTAATAAAAAGTACGCAATTGCATGAACTTCCCAGTCCAAGTAATTACCAACAAAAAAGATATTACCAAGATATTACTTTGGCTACTCTGTTTGTGGTACAAATCATAAAACAAGTAGTTAATAATTGTAGATTTAGGCATTTATGTATAAAAGAAATTAATTAATATCTTAAGATTTATATTAACTACATAAGTTAAGAGCTCTTCCTAAAAATTTAGTTTATTTTATGTGATAAAATATTGTATTATAATAATAAAGTGATGAACATTAAGTTATACATAACTACTTACAATCTAATTTCCACATGAACTGAGAAATTCTCAATATACTTGTTTATTCTTACAGATACTTAAGATAATCTATTAACACCCACAATCTGTTTACAAATCTCCTAGTTAATTATTTTTCGATACTTTAACATACATTTGGGGTGAACTTTAACTTGTTTCATTTGTACAAAGATCATAAGTAAGTTTTGAAATTTCTAAAAGCTAAATGTTAAATTAGCTGAGATCACATAAGTATTGTATGCTCCTGGTCAGGGCATATTCGTGACATGTGATGGTTCAAACTTTCTAAAATCATACTTAGCTGCTAGACACCTGTGGCAAAGTCAGAGAGAGAGGCTGTAAAGCTAAGATCAATGATTTCACTGAATTTCACTTAATGACACACACCAGGGGTTTGGTGAATCATAATTCTATAATAATTAATGATTACTGCAAAAATGTGTATGAATTTGAAGATTACAATTCAGAAGAAAAAATGAATCATTCCTAACAAGGACGACTTCAATGACTGTTGATGGAACATGTTATTGAAAGTTATTTGTTCAATTTTTTTACTCAGAAGTGTGATTTCATAAAATATAAATCAAGAAATTAAATATTTTCTCTCTTCAATAACTTTTTATAATTTAATTTGTTTCTGTTTTTTCTTCTTCTTTTTTTCTTCCTCTTGATTCTACGAGTTTTATTTTCCTTTCCTTGTTATATTCCATATCATTATTGTAGGGGTCAAATGCTAATTTTTCATGATCCTTTCTGTTCCCTCTTATTACCTATTTCTTGTTTACATGGGTCAATCTATTATCCCTTGTCAACTTTCACCACTCTTCATTTTCCTGTCTTTATTATTGTCTTGATTTTTTCTTCCTTTCTTCAATTTCTTCTCGTTTCCTTCATTCTTCAATGAAACTGAAAATGACATTTTTTTGTTTTTATCACAGAGCCCTAAAACAAATCACACATGAATATTTGTATATGTGCGTTGAAATAAATAATGCAATGTTAACTGAAAAACAGGCAAAGATGAAAAGTAAAACATTTTCATGCATTTACAAACAGAAATTGAATTCGATTTCATACTTTCTTGTTTTGCTCTTATGTTTCTGTGTGTTCATGTCATTAAATTATAGCAAAAGACATATTTACACACCTTCCTAGCATATCTGTGAAATGAAACATCACAAAATAAATTTCAATAGTTCATCAAACTCATATTAAAACAAACTGATAGATCGATGTCAAATATTTCAACTTACCTTTTCAAATTATATGCCTCATTCAGATGAAAGAAAAAGCTCATGTATGATGAGGAATGTCTCTCACTATTTAAAATCTGTATCCTCAGCTGCCAAAGCTTATTTTCCTGCAGAAAATAATGAAAGACCTTTCCGTCCATTCTATAATTCTTGTAAAAAATAAGAGTTTTTGTTTTAATTCTAATGTCTTTCTCTTACTCTGTAATAAATTAATGCTTCACAATATCAAAACACACTTCATAAAAGAAATGAAATTCTTTGTGTCAATTTATATCAACAATTCAATGCCTCAAAATGAAATGATATAATATAAATTAGTCTTATTTTTAATTTCGTCTCCATAAATTAGTATTTTATGTGCATTTTTAAGATCAATCCCAAACAGAAGAAGCATATTTACTGAAGTAGAACAAATTCTACTTATTGTCAGTTTTGTCAACTTGACAGGCTTGAATTGTGAAGCAATAGTTACAATTAGTGTGTGCAATTTCTAAATTAAATGAAATCAAATTACCATGATGCCATCTTCACTCTTCACAATTACTTGTTCAATTTGTTTACATGTTTACATCTTATTTCAAAAATGTTTTACAAATGCAATCCTTTTCAATGCTTTTTATTTGCTGATAATTATTGTGCTGGCATTTTGGGAATAAATTGAGCCCGGGAAGGTCCCTTGAACTTGAAGTCGAGATTATTTGTTCATAAAATTCGAATCCACTTCGACCTATTTAATAATTCCCTTTTCAAAAATTGTATCACTCGATTGTAGCCTTGAATCATTTTATCTGTACTAAAGCATATTTAGCACTCACGTGTTCATTTATTCCCATTAAATTCAATGGAATGCAATATGATGTCCATTGCTGCTCAACGATTTCCTCAAATTAATGTTCCCATTGAAATTCATTTAAGTATATATCGTTAACAATTGCAAAACTGGAAATTGACTCACGTTGACGCTGTGGCAAACGCCGTCAGAGTTGCCGGTGCCAGTTGCCAGTAGAAGCGGAACGGGTTGCGGCGTAGGATAGCCAGGTAGATGAGTTGCATCAAGATTAGCTGGTATATCATCACTCCGAGTGCGACGGTGAACACGAACCAGCCCAGCATCCGAGCCATCAACGCCACATCCGCCACGGCCAACACTTTCCCGCACACCACGCTGGCTATACCCAGCGGTGTCAGCCTAAGGAGGGCCAGTTAATTCAATAAGTAAATTCATTTTATTTCTTTAGTTCATACATTGCACATTTAAGCAATACCTTTCGCTTGCGACGTATTCAGAAATTTTCAAAATGTAATTAAACAGCCAAAACACATCAATTTCAATCATGCGAACTGTGATGCATAAATATTGACAAATAGTTTAAATTAGAGCACTGCATCATCGACATTTTGAGTGCATGGGCTCAAAACGAATATACAATGAAATAATCACACTTACTCTAGATACCTTTTCGCGTTCATTGGCAGAAAATAATTCAAAGTCACTTTTCTTAATTTTTCCTGCTTGTATCGCAAATGTATTCTTCATAAGATTTAATTGTAGATTTGAATGTCAGTTATAATTAAATTACATTAGATTTTGTCCAGTATCTCTTACATTTTTAACAATTTTTCATTAGATAGTTATTGCAAAAAGTAATCGTACGGTCCGAAGCTAGAGTCTGTTAGTACGAAACACGGGTTACAATGAAGTGTGTGGAAGTGTAGAACATGAATACATGTTAAATTTCGTGTATAATATAAGGAAGAAAACTCAAAAGACAACTGTAATATCCAAAAATAAAACAAAATGAGTGAGAAGGCGCGCAGACTAGGTACAGAAAGTGGCAAAATTAAAGTTTATTCAAAACTTAGCCTTCAAACCCTTATTCTCAAGGATGAGGTGTAAAGGACACAAATTCTCGATTTATGTCATATCGTTTTTTAGGTTTAAATTTACAATATCATTGTTATACACATGTTGCATGAAAGAAGAAGCAAGACTACGAAAGGATAGCATCCATCAATTGAACTCACCACATGACCCCAGCGACAATCCGCATGACTGCCTCGTCCAGTGTGGTGAAGAAATCAAGGACAGCGTGTGCCTTGGAGCCCATATGGCCCAAGACGGTGCCGAAGACCAAGCAGAAGAAAATTATGCCGAGTGTGTTAGTTCCATCTCTGCGCAAGAGAAACCTTACATCATTATTGTCTACAGTCTTCTGTTACCCGTTTTCTTCCTTCCCCTTTTCCTACTTCTCCCGTCATGCTTGCGAAACTTCCATTTCAGCATCATTTGTGAAATCAGATTTTCCTGTCCTCTCAATGTGTCTTCGCAGGTGGGAAAGGAAATATTTCAGTTTTCTTTTAGATATGATAGTTTCTCATTATTATACTACTACCACTACTACCTAACAAAACAAATAATTACAAGGTCAAGGAAATAATCATTACATTCCTATAACTTAAAATAACATGCTTATAATGTTTAGTACATTAACGACATTTTAGTTCTGCGGTTCAAAATGGAAATTGTGAAAGAAATGGTTGAAAAACAGTAAAGTACAGGTTTACAGTAAAGTAAATCAAAATTAGCTGCAATTGCGAGACTAGAAAAAACATCTCATTTTTATGAAGATTTTTCTTCAATAAACATTTACACAATACATGTGAAATGTTAGCTGCCCTACCGACATTTATCAGGATCAGAGCTCAAGGGAGCTACAGTTGCGACCACATGGCTCTTCTTGGGGATTGAATTTCTCGACAAGCTTAAGATTTGCATTGCATTAAACCATCTGAAGAATTCTGGTGCTTGACCCCCGATTCGTTCACGTGTATTCTCGATTCCGCAAGGCGAATCCCGAAGTCCGATTCAAAAATGTTATAAGAGAAGCGCGGAGAAGAATAATGTTATAAGTCACATCAAAACCAACAAATATTTTGATAACATTATTAGCTAAATTATTCATTTATCTGATTTAAAAGAAGCTAGCAAAGAAGCTAGTGTCTCTTCTAAATCTCAGAATCTGTAATACAGTGTCGTATTGTACTTAACGGCACACTGCGTATGTATTTCCAGAACAGAAATGGAAAACCACGAGCCATCGAAATTCGTTGCCTACATGGACAAATGGTTAGGCAATGCCTTGTACAATGAAGTGACAACGACCTGACGCAAAATAGCGCAATTGTTAGCACCGATTACTGGGATATAATTCGTAAAACAGCGACAAAAATCGCAAATTGTCGTAGCACCCAAAGTAGTTCCACAAGATAAAACAAAAAACCCTTCCATCTGTACTTTTAACTGTAAACATACTAAATTCAAAACAAATAAATGTTAAATGTCATTGTGGAGGATATCCTGTTTTTGAAGTACCTTGCATAACAACAGCAAACTAATATCAAGTAACAGCGAAGGCTTCCGCGGCCGGAGTTAGTACTTGGCTGTCCGGGAGACGTCGCGTTCTGGGAACAGGTGCCAACATTTTGGCCGCCATTTTGCGACCTTCCTTAGGGCGAAAACGCGGCGTCTTCCTGACAGACAAGCAGCAACTAATATCAAGTGATCCTTATGAAAGTCAATGTCAACAATGATGGAAGGAGACCTTGAATGAGGAAGACATTGATAGATCACAACCTCGAACAATGGTTCTGTAGCCACGCTAATCTGGAGTTAACAAAAGAGTGAAAAATGTTTCACGAATATTTCGTTCAGTGGAAGCATACGTCCCGAGAAGAAGAATGATGCCGAATCATGTCCACGTGGTTATCCTCCACTTCTGTTTGTAGGCAACGAACGTCGACGGCCGCAGTGTCGCTTGGCTGCGCGTGGGCGCGTGGGCCCGCCGAGAGGCGTTACCTGTACTGGACCGTGCGGATCATGGTCACGTCGCCGGGGCCGGAGCAGTTGGGGCCCGGCGCAGGCTGCGCGGCCCCGGGCCCGGTCGCCGGCACGTACACCGTGTGGGCCTGCGGGGCAGAGGGCGGGCGTGAGGGGGCTGCGCGCGCGCGCGGGGCGGGGAGGGGCCGGCTGGGGCGGAGGCGGGGCAGCTCCCGCTTACCTGCTGGAAGGCGGCCTGGAAGAGGTTGTCGGTGAACACGTTCCTGCAACAGGGCGAGGAGTGAGCGCGCTCGCGCGGCGCGGCCCGACCCGGTCGAGGACATAGGGGGAACCGCCCCACCGAGGGTCACCCACCACGACGGGCAAACGAACCAAAGAACGGGCTTTCTTATGGCACCTTATTTCAGTCTTAAACCAGCGTGGGGTAAATGCAATTTTGCATAAGATCTTAAGGAGATACGGAATGTTTTTATTTATCCTGGCAATGATAAATGTTTGAGTAAAATTCTCAGAATGTTAGACTAATGAAATTTTACGGATTACAATATATCACTCACAACAAATGCGGAAACAACAGGGGTGAATGATGTTTACTATTTTTGTAGAAAAAATATTTTTTTCATGATGCAATTTTTTACCTCCTATTCTAGTAAATAAAGTTTTTCAGAATGAATAATATTAAGGTAATCATAAAATATCGTGTCAGTAAATGTGAACCTTCATTCACAACTCCTGAAAATTTCAATTTCCTAATGAAAATGTAAGCTAATGAAAGGTACATTTAGTATTAAAAATATCAACTTTCGGAAAATGGGCTTTAAAGATGCAACCCTCAGAACATGCCAACTCGATACCTTACTCCATCAGAATAATCATTTTTCCAATAACTTCTTCCTTTTGACATTTTTGTTTTATTAGCTTCACAACAACGTTTTCAATTTACTTTCTACATCTCTAAATCTTTCAGTATTTATACGCTACATTATTAACAATATCTGAAAAGTATTGGAACAAGCACATAAGTCCAATGAAACGAGAAATACACAAAAATAATAAAATATTTGCAAGAGTGATAACATAATTCAAACGCGACTTTAAAGAGAAAATTGTGGGTATTAATGAAAAATAAAATAGCAAAACTTTTTTCTTTTACTGCCAAATCCTTCCGTATCCCCTTAAGGCGGCTCCGCATATTCGGTATTCGGCGGGTAGCGAGTAACTGCTCGCCGAATCCCGAGTAGTGGGGTTGTGAGGCTTGTTATTTGCCGGGCGACGAACGTTCTCTTACGCACTGCCCAACGCCTGTCGGTCTTTCGGACACATCAAAGGAAGCGGTCGTTCGCCGAGCACATCAGCAGCTCGGGATTGGGCGAGCGGTAGCTCGTTATTCGGTGAATGTCGAATGTGCGGAGTCGCCCTTATATTGGTACCATTTAACTATTAAAAATGAAATCGGTACTAGCCAGGAAGGAATGAGCAAATATGAACGAAATTATCACATAAGATTCACATGACTAATATTTGATAATGTAATTTCGTTAATAATACAGCGAAACGCAATGTTTCGCTGCATTTAAGAAAAGCAATTTAAGACTAGAAAATTATTTTATGCTTCATTTTTTATAAGCGATTTCCCTTGTTCATTTTGTTTGATATTACATTTGAATAATTCTATCAAAGATCTTAAAAATATTCCTTGCGTCTAATTTTCCTACTTGTGTCAAATACTGGTGGAAATTAGACTGGTAGGAAAACAAATATCGGATAACCACAAATAAGGGTGTCCTCTATAAAGCAATTGTATTTTCCAACATCCACTTCTCAACCATAAGCAATTATTTCTACTAATCCTGTATGGAATTAAATTAACATATCGCATATAAAGCCGATGCATAACGCATTGTAATACGTTTCTTACAATATAATATTAATTTTAATGACTTTAACAATTCGAATCTTCGAAAAAAGAAAGTACTTGAGCTTAGGTTAAACACTCCAAACAAAAAGATTCCATAACGCAACATTTCACAACGAATTTTAGTGATAAATTTCGCGGTAAACAAATGATTTCTCCTAAATGAGCAGCTTAATGTCTTAGGTACACTAAATGTACAAAAATAGTACGATGTTTTTCATGTAGTTTCATTTTAACAGGACGCTACTATTAATAAAATTAGATTCTAGTCATGCCCAAATAGTATTTACCAATATCAATCACGTTTCCATGTATAAAATGCGTTAATGTCAATATAAACATGCCTTTAGATGTGGATTTACTTGTTTAAACATAGGTATATATCATGAAATATCATTAGTCACTCTTCAACCCACTTTTACATAAATTACAAAAGCGTGAGAAGAAAGCAAACGTGGTGTGACCTAGGTACAAACACATTACACTGCTTCTTGGTCACATTTACAAAGGATACCCAGATGGCATTCGCAAAGTTGGTTCATTTTGTACTCATTTCAAGAAGTCGAGAGCGCTCTCGGAATAGATGCAGGGAATATTTTGGTCGTGTTCTGAGATGATCCAAATTAAGGCTCTGACGTAAATCGTAGAACTCACGTGCGCATAATCGAATTTGTGAGGTTAAATTTTCTTTCAGGAGGATGGTATTGAGCGACAATGAAAATACATTTTCGTTTTCATTTTCTGATCCCGCGATTCTTCTGATGTAGTTACTAAATAAACAATTTTTTTCTTAAACCAGTATACTTTCCGAGTTATTTTGTTTGGTTAGTAGTATACTATAAAGGTATTTTACTAATTATTTTTTCAGCATTCGTGCATGAAATCCACCACGTTCGTTTACTGTTTACGGTTTTGCAGCTTGTACATTGCGATACGCCTGAGGCAAAGTCCACACTTTACGAAACGCGCATTGCAAAGTAAATAAAAAAAGAGATAGTGCCAAGTAAACAAAATACTGGGTCATGAACCAACAAAGCTACAGTTTCTCATATTGGGAGTGATCCTAAGAGAATCTATCAATATTTAGTTGCCAGTTTCTACCAAATCGAACTAAAAACAATAATCTACGCAATTCAGATCTTTGGCGAACTCAGTGGCGTTTCCGGGAGCTGGGATATTAAGGGCCATACCCTCACTCCAAAGATTAGGTAGAAAATGTTTAAAATGGGGGGGAGAGACGCAGGAAAATTAAAAACAAGACGACGAGGAAACCGAAGAATTTGAAAGAAATCACCAAAAATGTAACATACAGCAACAGTGTGTTCTAAGCTCATTAACCGGGGGACAGACCGATTATTCCTTTGTCAAAGTGAGATGTTTTGTTTTGTTAGACCGTTGTCTCTTATGAAAACTATGCCCCTTCAAATTTCAGTAAATATTTATTACTATAAGGATGTAAAGAAGGTTTTAAATGATAAAGTTAAATTGTAGCAGTGAACGTGTAGTTTATACTTTAGTTTCGAAATGTGTAACATTCTAGAACGTTACCAAGGTGTCTAACAAATGTGAAAAGCTGGAAATCTACTAGCACATTTTCAGACATGAAAAAAGTGGAATTGGTATTAGATTTTTCCATTAAACATGTTTTTTTGTTGTTGTTGTTTTTTTTTTGTTTGTTTTGTTTTAACTCGCGTTTTCCGATACGCGTCGGCTTCGGAATAAGGTCATAACAATTTGTGTGAAGCGTCCACCACGAGTAAAATAGTATTTTATGAAACTAGTTTAAAATTTTAGGCTTTATTGTATGAGTACATGTTTGAAAAGAGAACGACTTTAGGAGCCAGTTTTCAAATTTGTACAAATGCAAAAAAGCACCATTATAAACGAGGTGAATTCATTATTTTTTGTATAACAGCTTTATATAGCAATAAAAGAATCAAATTTCATTTTTACAAAAACGGGTATTTCAAATTTTGCGAAAACTGTGGCCGGCTGTTCGGATTATCGTTACCTCCCCGATATTTCCTCGCTGCAATTGGCTGAATGAGTTATGATGCAATTATTCGAACCATACAAGACAAATACATCATAATTATGAAATATGATATAATTTGATGAACGATTTCTTATATATGTGGAATATATCGCATATATCGAATATTTTAATAATTCGTTAACACCGAATGTTGTTTTAACACAACATATACATTTTTAAACTATTGTCTTATTATTATTATTATTGTTTATTATTATTATTATTATTATTATTATTATTATTATTGTTTATTATTATTATTATTATTATTATTATTATTGTTGTTGTTTTTTATTATTATTATTATTTTTTATTATTATTATTATTATTATTATTATTATTATTATACTTTTAAGCACTGTATATTTGAATTGTTTTATTCACTAATCTAAAAGGGGTAATGGGTCAGGGGTGGATATAATCTGGTTGACGCCCTAGGCGGAAATTTGAATAAATGGTAGTGAACTCATGGTTTTTACTGAATGTAATTTTCATCTAATATATGATTTTAATACTACGATTTAACGTTCATTTGTCTATTAATTGTGTATGATAGTGTATAACTCATTCTATGTGTATGGGAAAAGTATACATGAACAAAAATAATTCATTTAAATGTTTGTTTAAATTATTATTTAAAGAATAATATATATTATTATTATATATTATATTTGCATACATAATATAAAATATAACAATAACAAGTATATGATCAATACTTAACGAAAATGTACGATACCCCCAATAATAGGAATGATCCGCTCTTGGGTGTACGTATGTCCAAATTCCATTCCACATTTAATACGTATGCCAAAAACTCGCGTTCTTGACTAGTTACATAAATTATCATTATTTTGTTATTTTTGATTAGGGGCGGTTTTAATGAATGTCATTTTTTCTTTTCACTTTAGAACAATGTTTATAGACATTCAATTAATGTTAAGACAAGGAAATTATCCATTTTTAGACGACGTTTTGCATTTTTCGTATATTTCGACTAATATATTAGAGTCATTTTTACGTCCTTTATGCGTCATTTTAAAGTATTTTTCGTTGATTTCATCAATTTTAATATTTTAATGGTACTTGCTTCAAATATTTACAATATGCAACTCCATAGAATTACTCAGTAGTCTGTTCGATTTCTTCGCTCAGAAACTGCGATGTCAGCCGCTGTTTGTAATCCGTCTCAGGTTCCTGTGACACCTATAAGCGCCATTGTCAGGTCAGACGATTTCGGGATAACTAAAGACAGATATTGCCCGATAAATAACAGGTCAAACAAATTCTTTTAGAGCTGAGTTCAATTGAACGAACGGAAGAATCCTCGCTTACGTCGGTAACATCCTGAGTTGTTCATCCGAGTAGGTATTGATCACATTTTTACGTCATTTTTCTTTGCATCAAGGACATTTTAAAAACATTTTACGAGTATTTTATTGATCATTTTTGGCGTTGTTTTAGGTCATCAAAATCCGCCTCCTGGTAATTATGATACATTGAAAGAAAAGTGAAAATTTCACTTCTTTTTTAGAGGATCTTTATGCATTCTCACTTCTTTTTCTAAACTGATCCATCCTCCTTGAAATGATATGTCAGCCTACCGGGTATGCTATGACGTCGATTTTGTTTTCTGATCATCTATTTTAATATAACTCGTTTCGCCAGTTTCTCAGTTATATTAAAGGCAACATATGAGTGCGATTTTCAACTATTTATAGTGCTTCAGAATGGACATTACGGAGAACATGAATTGTAAGCTAGGAAAAACGTTTTTTATCAATCTGTTCTAAAATTATTTGTATGTGTTTTCAATGTTGAAACTATACACAGAGATAAAGTATTACATATTGAGTGCCGAACTTCCCAACCCCTCCCTCATGACATGATCACAGCGAATGCTGAAGTTGCACCCACTGCTCCCTAAATGGTTTTAAAAATGATATATATTTTTATCGGGTATTATAGATCCACTGATCTGTAACATCAGCGGATCAATAAGAAATATTTGAAAAATACATTCGTTGAAACTAGGCGTAGAACCCAGGGATTCTGTCAGATACTGTAACATATTGTTGTTGCAATATCAGAATGTATGATCCATTAATTTCTGAAGATACAAAGCTTTATTTTCTTTCAATTATTGTCAATATAATGAAAGCGTCTCGTTATAAAAACTAATGTCGAATTAATTTATAATCTGTTTTCATAAGATGTAGAAATAGCTTTTCTTGGCACAGTTACACGACTGCTTCCCATTCAATAATATTAACTCGTCAAAATTTTAAATTTCTTCAAATATTTGTAAGGTGGGTGACTCTTGGAAATCATCTTCGCCTGCATCTTTGGCTGAGACCCAATGTCGTGCTGTGGCTACTCTCTCTCTCTTTCCTCAAAGAGGTTGCCAAACTTCTCGTGGTCAACTCCCGACCTCATCTAGGGAACTCTAGTTTCGACCAGTTGGCGACAGGCCCAGCAGATGTTTTGCCTCTTCCTTTCTCTGACGGTCCTTCCTCGCCAATGAAAAGTGCGCCATCGAAGTTGCCCTCGAATCCTCGCTCCTAGGAATGCATCTTATTGCCTGCAAGAATTAAGTAATTTCCAACATAACCTACGTCATGTCCTTTAAATACAAGAGACAATACAATTAATTTATCCATTTGTCCTGTTATTTGGTTTAACATCGGGCCAGGGGTTTTCTCCATCATCAGGACATTTTGACTATTGTATGAATACATGGTTGTATTATATTGCATTTGGTGTTATTTTTCAGTATTCTGATTCACAAATTATGCAGGAATCATTCACCGGTAGGAGCTTCCAATGCAGTTTTTCTTATTTATGGCATTTTTATACCATCGAGTGTCTATAGAACGTTCCCCCTGCTGAGAATAACTTCAGATGCAACACCTATATATTTTCTCGGTATTCCCACCCATGTTACTCGTAAGCCTGTAACTTTTATTGTGCCTGCGTACTCCAGAAAAGTGTAGCTCGCAAGCCCATCGATTACCTCGACCAGATTAATTGTAAGGAGTCAGGTTGACCCTAGATCCCTTGCGTCGTGCAACTGACTAACAAACTCAACAACAGGGAAGAAAAAGGAATTAGGGAAGGATTAGGGTTAAGAGGCGAAACAAGGTGTACTTAGAGTGTGCACCGGGTCACATCACAACTGAAAACGTCAATGTCTTACAGGGTTTTCGAATGCATAACCTCGGTGCCACATGATTTTGGGTTCAGTGCCAAGTTCCTACGCCACCAGGTCGGCTTCTATTAATAATAAAATGCAAAATAATAATAATAATAATAATAATAATAATAATAATAATAATAATAATAAAATTCAAAATTATAATAAATAAAATAAAAATGATAAAATCACAAAAGCTATTTTTAGCTTTAATATAACAGTAAATTCCATGAGAGGTTCATTGGCATTAATAGAATAAACTTCTACTGAAAATTACATGTGAACGTGAATGGAGGTTATTATTCTTCGGAAATTGAAAATGGTTTTACAAATATTTCATTTTCTTTCTCATTCTCAAAAATATTTCATTTTCTTTCTCATTCTCAAAAATATTTCATTTTCTTTCTCATTCTCAAATATAATTCATTTTAAAATACTTCGATTACGAGTGCATAATAAAAGCACTTGATAAAAGCACTCGATATCTGAATGGGTGAAAATCAGAACGGTATAAGTGACATTGTATAAATTCAGAGAAAAGCTTGCTTATTTTAGGTTATATTTTAGTGGCAATGTATTTTCGTGGTTTTAATGAACAATTGAAATGCTATGGTTTTAATGATTAAAACACCACGATTTTACAGGAATATTGACTTAAATAGATTTCTCAGATTTTACAAAATGTCACTTATATGAGTGAGTGAAAACCAGAACGGTATAACTTTGAATTTCGATATATTGCCTCATGGAGTTAGTTACCGTGTTTGTTCTAAAGATATAAAATGACTCGGAATAATAGAAAGATCAAAACTGTTGTGCACGCCTTTACTGTAAATAACATGAAAAATATGTCAAGGACGAATTATCATCAATCAGATGCACTTGGAGTACACCAAATTTATCAAATGTATCACTATATAAGAATGCACCGCATCAGGAAATTGCGGCAATTCGTTTAGTTTCGTCGAAAAGTGTTCTGGAGAATTCTTACCATAATTTAATCATTTTTCAGTACAAATATTTAGACAAACCTCACAAATTCATATGTTCTTAAAATGAAGGTTCAAAATACTTAACGAAAAACATTTTTAAGAAAACAGTAAAGTACGAAAGTATGTCTAAAAATACTGCCCCTGCCGTTGGCAGTAGGCCACCCGCATGAGTTCCGAGTAAAGCTGGTCATAGGGCACTAACGAAATCTCCATCCCTTCGTTATTGAAAAAACAAAATTTTCATTTCAGATTATCAACAAGCCCTGAGAAATAAACCCTAAAACCTACTGTTCATTAAATTTCATTCACCTGCCGCACGATAGATCGTTTATTCGATCTAGTAGTCGATCCGTTTCGATTGAAGGAAATTGCCTTTAAGATCTACATCTGATTTCTCATTATGTTTGTTCACGTGAGAAATTTGAAGAAGAAACTTTTGGATCTGCTTCGTACAATTAATCCTTCCGTCGAAGAGTTTATGTAAATGATTTTACTGTATACCAAAGCCAATACTTGTTTATGTAGGTGGATGCGTGGACATGTATGTATAGACATGCGTATATGTTTAAGTGTATGCAAATATGCATATGTATATGTATACGTGTGTATGTGTATGCATGTATGCACTTGTTGAAATGTATATGTATATTATGTGACAATAAGTTAAATGGAGCCCACAATAAGTCATGAATGGGTTTGGTGTTTATAAGGAGTAATTTTTAAATATATCCTGAGGTATCACTACAACGTTACTATTTTCTAAGGCGCAGTCTCTTATATTCGATGTATGTGCATATATCAATCCTAACGAAAGCATAATATTAAACAGTTCCCTTTCACATGTAATATTTAACGTATTATAATAATTATGTCGCTCACGAAGAGCTAAGCGGCCGTCCATAAATTACGTAACGCAAATTTGGAATATTTTGAATACCCCTTCTTCCCCCTACAACGCACTCGTAACGCGCGCTTGAACTCCCCTAAATGTTTACGTAACACTGGCCACAACCCCCCTGTAAAAGTTAGACCAGAACGGTAAAAACAATGTGTATTCATTTTATTTGTGATGTTCATTACATTTTTTGATAATTAAAGTGGGAATTACTTGGCAATGCTGACTTCACCTAACAATACGATTAAGGTAAGTTGTGCGTTTAGGAAGACTGCAGAGGCGAGAAAATTTTTGATTAGAAACCATGCATACACCGTTGTGCATGACGCATTAGCGAGAGTCTACTACGTCATTTTAAATTATTCTAGAATATAGTACACACCAGTTTTGAATATTGTCTTCGTCATCTTTCAGATTCAATAAAAAAATGATGAAAACATTTTCATTTATTGTAACAATTTACGTCTAATAACCTTAATATGTTTGATTTAAATCAAATTAATTAGTTAACATTTTAATATTTTAGTATATACCTTCAAATGAATTATTTCGGTAAAATTAGAAAAATTAAAAACAAAATAATATCAAAGTTGCATACCAAACTAATACCTGCCTCAAATCCCCCTCCCCTCCTCTTTAGCGTTACATAATTTAAGATCGACCCCTAAATGTCAGGTTTCTCGACTGCCGGTTGTGAGGGCTTCAATTTTCTTGGTGACTTCCTCGGTGTAAAAAATGAAAAGCATCAACATCATGCATAAACTATCGACATTGGAACAAGGCCAAATCTTCAAAGACATCGCTGTTGTCATTGATGTTGACTAGCGCAGTGCCGTGATGAAACAGAAAATGAAATGCCAGTGAACAGCATGAAACACAGAATCTTCATTGACTGTTTTACGTTGTCTTCTGACTAATTTAATAGTTAAAAAATAGAAACATTGATTAATAGCGTAAACAACATCTAGCGCTCAACAGAGTCGCCTGATGTTTTGTTGTGTGTTAGAATAATAAAGAATATTTAACTTCATGATAATTTCTGACAAATGTTTTGAAAACAAGTGTCCCACAAATGACATGTCTCCACTAAATGCATTAGAGTTGCAAATGCTGACTGAATTTAGTCGAATTTTCGCACTTGGATTTTACATTTTTAAATTTGACATTTTACTTCATTTGTGTTAGAGCCCCTGCCATTGATAAATGTTTGCGACAGTCCATGAGAGATCCAGGCCGCATTCAATCAGACATGTCTCGTATAGGAATGCGTTTCCTCTGCGGTGAACTATTGATTTATTCGTTTTCAGTTAAGTTTAGCGTCAAGTCCGTTTATTGCATTAGCTACCCCTGTTCAATTATTTATGGCAGGTAACCTTAATTTGTAATTTAATATGCAAACATTTGGTGGACTCTTCTGCACATTTTCACCTGTGTTGTTTAGAACGATGTCTCAGTGAAATTCATTTATTTCATCTCCAATTATATTATTGAAATTTGTAGACGCATTGGAGGGCGAAAGTAGAGTATCTGATGTGAAGTATTATCACAGTTTAGTATAATACTAGTATTATTAGTATTATACTAAACTGTGATACTACTATACGAGCAACGGTAGTAATGTAGTTTGCCGTGTACCTTCCGAAACGGACAATTCCTTCAGAAAACTTGAAAAAACATTACTGACATTTCATTAACTATAATGTTATTCCTTATTTGCACTTACATTTACACAATACGCCTGAGAGCTCTTAATGCAGTTAATTAATAACATTTTATGACCACATATTATGTCGGGTTATTTTGGGTATTTATACCAAGGTAATGAAGAGCCCACATTTCATTTGAATCTCAGCATGAGCAGAAGCGATGGCCTACCAATACCATCCTAACATTTTTAACGAGATGAAACTATTCTTTTCTAATTTCAATTTCTGAAGCGATAATTCTCAGCTAATGCGCTTTATGGAAGTCTTCTAGATTTTGACTTCCAGACAGTAAAGTGATTTACTGCGAGCGAAAACAATGTAAATAGTGATGACATTCACATACTATGCCGCTTATGATAAATTTAGTACGAAATATATTCCCAGGGCATTTCTCAGGGCAGATTTAAAATTATTATCGGTGAATCATAATTATCATAATATTTATTTCGTGTTATATATAGTGTAGTATTTTCAATGTAAGTTTACAGATCCTCCTCATGCTTCTAATGTACAAGATTCTCGGGTTTTCTCCAGAACCGTTTTCCATGAACATTTTTAAATTAAAAATTTCCAGAGAACGAAAGGCATTAACTTACAGAGTTATACTCGAAGAGCTCGAACCATCGTTGTTCGTCTGTTGATATATCTTCGTCTCAATGTCTTATTAATGTGAAGCGAAAATGCTGCATCATATTTCCATTTTACTCTACCTCAGATATTTGTGCGAGTTCTTTCTCAGATTTGTATTGACTCTAATATCACATTTCGCGTACAAAATAAAAATAAAAATTCAATTTTATCAGCGTCAGTGATAGCTTCATGATGTTCGGAACGACGTTCTGAAAGTGCCCAACCAAAGAAAAGAACACGCAATTACTTTTCTTATATTTACTGAAACTACTCAATCCAGTGAGGATAGCAAAACTAATTTTTACACTTAATTGTGATTCACCTTTTCCCATTTCCCTTTCTGCAAATAGGCGCGCACCCATGATAACATTGCCAAACTCCAATGACTTTAAATGTGCCACAGGGATTAGAACAAAGTGCTAATTTGCCTTAAAGGAATCCACAATGCATTAGCCGCATTACTTCGTGGGCGGTAACACAACCATATTACTTGCATGTAAAGTCTCAGGTTCTACAAATAGAGATAAAGTCTCCTCTTTACATCGCAAACTAAAAAACTACGTATTTTTATTTTTCGTTATTAAAATACATACATATCAAATAACGCTATTTTTATATTCTAAAAATTTAAAAAATTTCAAATATAAACAGAGCCACACTAATTTTCTAGCATTTTTGATTTTGTGTCTTCAGACATTAGACACACTAAAGACAATGCCACAATTTCGGCATTCAGCGAATAACGAGAGACCGGTCGCTCACCCTAGTAGCCGCACAGATCTGCAAAGGATGGCTTTCATTGATGTGCACAAAACTCATCGCAGGCGTATGTTCTGGCGTTTGACATTATATCATGTTATCATGCTATTGACAGCACCGTTTCTTGTCGGGTACGATTGAAACCGCGCTGACTTAAAATTTTGTATCATACACAAGCACAAACAACATGACCATAATTCGCTTTCGATTTAAACAATGTGTACTGATATTTAACGCAGAAAGAGTGATATTTAACGAAGAGTGAGATCCGAAGTCCAACTAACCTATATGAGGTACTGCCAACTTATGAAAAGGAAAAAATCATACGAGACATTAAATTTAATATTAAACATTTTTATTTAGCAACATTCCATACTTCTCCTTTTAGTACTTACAAATTATTATTATTATTTAAATACTCCCTTCATATTTACAAGCACATATTAACAATCAATGGATGTAATAAATGGTTGAGTATGTTACTAGAGACTGGCAGGAAAATACTACCTTAATGGTTCTAGGCCAGGGCTGCTCAAAAGCAAGAATTGGGGGTCAGACTGCCCGCGGTGGACTGCTGCATCAGCCGGCGTGCCATTCGCCTTTCACTGCACTACAGCCGATCGCGCCCGGGCTCCCGTCGGACTTTCTCAACAAGATGCGTGTCTCTACGCTGGGCCAAAGGACGCAAAGTGGACCGTCCGCTTGAGCAGCCCTGCACTAGGCGGCGTCACTCTCGCACAGCCAAAGCAGGGCGAAGTAGCTGAGTAAGCGTGCAAACTAGGGATGCGACATCGATGTTGATGGCGTCAAAACATCGTTTTAAATATCTATTTACTGATGTCGATGTTTCTTAACATTATGGTTTGTGCTCGATGTTTTTACGTTTTCGAAGTTTTCTTCGCGAATTAAAATTTCCCACAATTTTGTAAAAGTTGAAATATGAAATAATCGATGCGGTCTCTGTATAAACCGCGAAATGGTCGCGGTTTGTACAGAGACACTCCATCGCTCGAGATGACCCATATGCCGTCCTTGTATGAACGGCTTTCCCCTATTCCGCACATGAAGCAGTCAAGGCATGTACGTGAGTGTAAAGCCTCCCCTTTCTTCCCTGTACCCTTTTTCGGTGAAATAAGGAGTGACCCTTTGAAATGACCCTGGGCGTTCAGCCTTGATATATAATTATTTTTTGATATTCAGTTAATACTTAAATATAATTTATTAACAACGGCCACTGTTAAATTAAATTCTCCTGCGCACAAATTTAATGTGAGAGGTTACTAAACCAGTCTTAAAACATTAGTATATTAAAAAAAACGTCGATGGTCGATGTACTATTAACATGGATGTTTCAATTCTTAATACCGATGACTTGTAACATTGATGTTTTGCAGTCGATGTCGCATCACTAGCGTAAACTGACTGACCTCTGCGGCGAGTGCGTGCGCCGGCGGGAGGGGGCGCTGAGGCGGCGCAAAGCTGCGGGCGGGCGCCAAGGCACTGGGTGGCTGGGAGGGGGGCGCTGGGGGGCGC